>NDGN011478819.1:0-16749 GCA_002564285.1 Tympanoctomys barrerae
CTTGCCAGGCAAGTGCTTATTCTACTGAGCCATCTCCCTGGCCCCCCTTATATTTGAAAATGGTTACATTAAGAGGAGATGCTTGGATTTTTGCACACAGTGGTTAGTTCTGCTGTCTGGTCTGTAAAGCTCATTTTGTATGGCCTCCTGAAAGTAGGAAAGAGGGAAGCAAGGAAAACAACAAAAGCTCTCAAAGAGGCTAACACCTAAAAACATAGAAAAATTCATATTCATGTGATGTTTAGGCATGCCTCATTGCCTTGCTTTCTTATGTATTGTTGTCTATATATCTTAGGAAATCATTTGAGAGGCCCATGTCATTCAAATAACATAACAGACTAATGTGAAGCATCTTAGAGTTACTATTTGTGTGCATGTTTGTGGTACTGGAGATTGAATCAAGGGCCTTACCTATCGGAGGCCAACACTGTACCACTAAGACACCTCCTCATCCTTTTGCCATCTGATGGAGATGAAGCAGTCTTCTATCACATCCCATATAGGAAGCGAGTAGGAATGAAGATAGTCTTATTTTTATTTCACCTCAGGTTTCACTTGAATGTAAATAATAACATAATAAAGAGGTACAACTGAAACTAGTGAAGCAAGTGCCACAGATGGAAAGTATAACAAATGTGTCACTGCTTTGTGCAATTTTAATTTATAATGGCATAACGTAAAACATCCTCTCATCATCATAATTCCATGCATAATGCTACCTTATAAAATGATGCTATTGATATAATGCTTCTTTTCAGGCTTCTAGATATTTTTTTTTTCTAGGCATCTAGAAAGAGGTAGCTCTGTTCAGAGTTTAACACCACTGCCACCACCACCAAAAATGGACTCTTTAAAAAGAGAGGATGATAAAAAAAAATGGTGTACTTTTTGATGCCAATGCATATTTCTTTAATTCCTTTCTTACTCAGAGCTTCCAACCCTGCTCTTATTTCCATCCAGTCAAAGGCTTTTTGTGCTCTATAGACGCTACACACAATGGTTCATTTTATTTGACTGTCTTCTCCAAATGGATTCCGAGTTTGCTTGAATTCCATGGATGATTTCATACATTGCATACTCCAAAGGGCAGAGAATCCGTAGGATTAAATTTCAATAGTCATTTTTGAAAGCTTGCTTCATATTGGCTCGAAATGACACCCTTGCCATTTGTTCCCTCCAAGTTATATTACATTTTTGAATATCCATCAGAAGGTCAGGTCAAACACTTCCCATAATGAGGCAGAGGACAAATACAACCGAGTCTTATGAATGTCCATATATAGATTATACGTCTACTACAGACCCATGAACACATGGAGAGGTTACTTATTATTACGTTTCTTTACTTGCTAAATGAAAACTGGATATCTACTTTAGTGTGAGAACTAAGAGCTCACATGAATTACATCTCACATGAGATCTAATTTTGTATGATAATTAAGCAAGGTATTATATGAGAAGAATTTGGTATAGGCTAGTCATATCATTATTAGAAATGTTTTTGTTTGTTATATTATTGCTTTGCCAAGTGTTTTCAGAACCCAACTCTGACTTTTAGCATTCCTGTTTCTGTAGTATTGGTATATGTAAGGTTAGAAGTAGAAATGTGAGTCAGGATAGGAAGTTGGGTTTTTGCTGCTTTAGAAATCATTTTTCTTGAAATATTCCTTTAGGAAAATAGAAATGAAAGGTAACCAAAATTGGCAGATTAAGATATGCTTGCTAGCATTCTCTAAAACCATTTTAAGTCCAGATATCTCTTAGCTGCCAACTAACAATGGGCAAACTAAAGAGATTCTTTGTGGTTCAGGATACTAATTCCTCTTTCCTAAATTATCTCCATTATTTTGACTTATAAAAATGGTTAAGTAAGTCTTCTATCTCATGCCACAGAAATAGATCTCTGCAACAGTGCATAGGATAAGAGCTGGAAGATTTGCAAATTTTAGAACTACTTCATAAATATAGGTAGGAGATTCTCTCTCTCTCTCTCTCTCTCTCTCTCTCTCTCTTTTTCTCTCTCTCTGTATTTATACAGGGTCTCACTACTCAGAATGGACTCATAGTGATCCACCTGTTTTCAGCCTCCTAAGATCTGGGATTACAGGACTGTGTCACCACGCCCAGTCTCAGTCATAGTCTCAGCAAGCCGCAGGAGTGGGTCCAGCATGGCTTGTGAGGCTGAGGATCAAACCCCGGCCCCCATGCTCTACCTAAGCAGGTGCTTTAGTCCACTAAGTTATCTGGCTGGCCAAGGACAGCTGTATCTCTATGCAACAGTTTCTTTCAGTGGTCATGGAATAATGGACAATGTTAGTCCTGTGATTACAGGGTTCTCTAAGCCCGGAGTAGCAACACAGGTCCTTTAATGCCATGCAAACAATGCAAATTGAAGATTTGTTTATTGCAAAGGGACTACTAAAAACTATTTAACATTTTCAAAATATTTGCTAGCATAACATTTGAAATATACAATTTTACATATTAAGTACATAATGGTCATTATTATTCTAAAATATTATTAAATTGTTATTGAATTATTATAGTAATAATTGTTTTGTTATTTTAAAATAGATTATATATTTAGTCAATTTAAATTTCAAAGTATATAAAAAAGTATATTGCAAAGCTCTCCGGTTTCTCCCCAGCTACTCAGTTTAAGTCCTTGGAGAAAACCTATACTGTTGATTTGTAATGCATTCTTTGGAAGATATTTTCTATGCCCAAGTAATATTACCTCCTGCCATTATCTTATTTATTGATTGATTTTTAAAATAACACAATGTATATACTCTTGTTCACCTTGAGTTTTTTCATTTTATGGTGTATCTTCGAGATCACTCAATGTTAGGACATCCAGAACTTTCTGAATTTTATATATTTATCTTCATGGATTTATAATTAACTTCAGCAGCCATCAGCTATAGAATGTTTGCAACTGCAGCTGCATGAATAGTTTGTACTTGGATAATTTTATAGCTCTGCTAGTATGTTGTTGTGTATGAACCTGTTCTTAGACCTGGACTTTCTGGATCAAAGTTTATGTGTTTGTAAATTGTGATATATGTTGCCAAATTGCTATTCTAGCTATAGTAGCAACTTGTGCTCCCAAATCAGTATTTGAGAGGTTATGGCTTCCGGGGGACATGCCATAATTACTGCCTCCCACTCTTCTAAGATCTTTGTAAATTGACAGATGTCTTTGAACATATAATTAAAAAGTCTACAACAAAGAATAAAATAGGAGCAATATAGAGTTGGGTTAAAGGGGCCAGAGGATGGCTTAATAGAATAAGTGCTTGCTTGGCAAGCTCATGGGCCTGAGTTCAATCCCTGGTTCTGAAAAAAAAAGACTTGGGTTAAAAATATACAGTAAATACAAGTAGAGCTTCTTAGGAGAGATCCAACTTCTGATGAAGTTAAAAATTTGAATGTTTAAAAAAACAACTGCAGGTAAATACCTGATGCTCAATAAATACATAACAGTAATAACTACCAGTAATAAAATAACTACACTGATAATAACTTTGTAGTTTGAAAAAATAGCAAACCAAACAGAAAGCTTAAATTTTAAAAATGATAAACATGATGAAATCGGATGAATAAAATTCTCACTTGTACATTTATGAAAGCATTCAGTAAGTAAATTAAATGAAATATCAAATAAATTAATGTATTCATGCACTAAAATAATTTATGAGCACCTATTATGTGTCAGACATTATTCTGAGTAAGAAGATGATTATTAGGGGAAAAAGGGATATGAAAGATACCCAAAAGGTGATACATCGTCTCTTCTAGTCACAACAATTCTCAAGTTTTCTTTATTGGGATTGTGCTGTCCTGGATAAAGCTACCTCATTTACTATTTGCTTCATTAATACAAAGGCATGCTTAGTTAGTCACTTACTAAGTACCTCTGTGTATAGGGTGAGGGCTGGTGGAGAACGAACCGAGGCTCTTATCACTGATCTACATCTTCAGGCCTTTGGAAATCTTTTAAATTTGCCCCAGGTGACAATGTTCCCTACTACCTCAGACTCCCAGACTAGTGTGACTACAAGTGCACACCACCCTGCCCAGCTAGCAAACATATTCTCAATAAAGATCATCATGGTGATGATCACTGAGGGCTGGTGAGGAGCTTGCCTAGTGTGCATGAGTTTGAACTCCAACACTCCTCAAAAAAGGAGAAGATGAGGGAGGGAGGGAGGGAGAAGAGCAAGACAGTAGGAAGGAGGGAAAAGGGAAAGAAAGAGAAAAACAATTGTTCATAGGTGCTTTACTGGTCACCTGTTGGTCCTAAGACAACCTTCCAAGTAGAGCAGGCTGTTCTGACACTTAGGAAGCTCTTCCCCAGCACAGCATGGTCACCTGTGGCAAATGTGCTGCAAACAGCTGTTATTATTGAAAGTTCTACAAAATTTGCCATTACTACCCTAGAAGAAGAAAGATGGACTTGAGTTACCTTCAGCACACACATGATGATGATGCTAATGATGATGATGATGATGATGATGACAATGATGATAGAGACCGACAGACAGACAGAGACAGAGAAACAGAGACAGAGACAGAGAGACAAGAGAGACACAGACAGACAGAAAGAGACTGAAGACAGAAAAGTAGAATGAAATTCAAATAATTCTTCAGGTTTTCTATTCTATTGTTTTAAACATATTTTAATGTACATACTAACTTGGTTTTTTACATTATTAATTTTTCTTAGTTCATGGAAAAGAAAGTTTTATGCTATTATCTGTTTCTTTATAAGACAGAATATTTTCTTTGTTTATTTCTTGTAGTTTGAGCAACTACATTGAAAATAATTGTACATAGTGTATTAAGTGCTATTATTCCTTTATTATGTTATTATTCTAGAATTTTATTTTCTTTTTTTTGTTAAAAACATGAGTAACAAAAGCTTAAGTGACAATGTAGGAAGATACACCTTTCAGGTACTCTTTCTGACTTTTCTTTTCATTCAGACAAAACAAAACAAAAACACAACAACACAAAACACTGCAGCCCCAATGCCTGGGTTTCTGCCTATTCTTCACAATGCCTTTTGGCCATCCACATTGCTACTCTTGACTCTTATTCACCCTCAGTTTTCTTTCAGATATTGCTTACTGTTTTCTTAATCCCAGTAAAATAATACCCTCACTTGTGAGGCATAACTAATTGTACTACATTGCCATGACCCAAGGGTTTCTCCTGTATGTCTCCCTCAAATAAATTTATTTATAACCATTATTGAAATTCTGAAGCTTAGCCTAGTTCTTAGTGTCTGAAGAACTCTCTTTTACCACTTATGAATATATTAGTACAACCAATGAAATATTAACCTCCTCTAGAGTAGAGGTTCTTTCATAATATTATACAAATGATAATGGCAATAAATATACATCCACACATACAGAACACAGTATTTAGGTTTTATTTGTTTACCTTCTTCTTTCAAAAACACTTAACCAATACTGAATATGTGAATAGGCTACTCTTCACCCATGGACTCATTTTTCAAGTACTCAGATGTTATGCTACCAGGTTTTGGCCATTATGGCAATAGAAGACATAGCTTCTATGTTTAAAGAATAGGTATATCTTCTATGTTGAAAGATCTAAAGTATGCACAGAATTTAATCCAATAAGGATTAATTTATTACAGACTGTGACATTGCATAACTTTGTAGACTACTCTGGGAACATGAAGGACAATCATATTATTTTCTATGAGTGTTGGTCAGAGGAAGTACCATATTATAATTCTCTTAGATAACGAGCAACCAGGTGGGTGCAGGTGAGGCGGCGATGGGACCAGAGGGAGAGAGGCGGTATATGAAGAACAATACAAGCAGAAATAACAGTCACATGCTGTGGAAGACAGAATTACACAATGCATCCAGAAAGCCACAAGTTGCTGGAGAACCCTTAGCATGGATTCCATATGGATACCAGGGTCCTGAGGCTGCTAAGCGGAGCACAGAGGGCAAAGCAAAGCATGAAGTTCTTCAACAGAAATGTTTTGAACAACTAGGAGCATGAGAGTGGAGAGGTGCTCTGGCAGTGGTGCAGAATGGATCCCAGGAGTATATGAAGAGGGCTGAAATTTCCAAGACCGTGAGGGAGAAACTGAAGCAGTGGGGGCATAAGAGGTATGTAGGTATACTCACTCCAAGGGAGGCTAGGAAGCTGATGGTTACCATGTTCAAAGCATTAGAGTTCAGAGACCGATTATTGTGTATTGCAGTTGTTATAAATTTGGGAAAGTATAAGTTCAGGGAACTATTCTGTTTTCCTGAAGTTTGTAGAAACCTGCTGATAGTTTGAAATGAGAATCCATTTGGATTATCTGGTTGGAGATAAGACTTCAATGGCCTTTCAGTACCACACACTATTTTACTTTTCTACAAAGGGGAATTACAATTAATTGGATTATGTTGCTCTCCACATGCCGATTGTAAGAAAAGAAAGCATAAAAGTGTAACTATTGCTAACAGGTCATATCTATCACCAACCATGGGATTTGCTTTTTTACTTACCAATAAGATTAATTTCTTCCTTACAATCTTCCAATTTGAAGTCTTTTTAATTATAGACTTTAGAAAATTCAAAGGAAAAGGCACCTACATTTAATGTATTATTATAACTGACCTCATTTTTATTCATCTTTCTGATGAGGGCAAAAAAAAAAAAAGGATGGTTTGTTTATTATTTAGAAGATTTTTACTTAAGATCCCTTTGCCATCTTTCCTTAATCGCAATTTAATTGAAACATTTTAAAACTAGATTTTTATAAAGTCTTAAACTCAGCACTGTATTTGGGGATTCATGAGGTGTGATCTTTACTTTTAAGGAAAGGAGTGAGGCCTCTAAACTCCAAACTTCCGTTGTGTGGCTGAGGGGAGCAGCGCATTAGATAGAAGCACGGCTAGAAGAAGAGCCGCTGGAGCAGCTCTCCAATACTGCTTCCACTTTCTCATATGTATTGATTCATTTTACCCTCGTGTCAACATATTGTTAGGTATCATTACTGGTTCATTTTTACAATTCAGGTCCTGAGATTAAGCAACTTGGCCAAATCCATGCAGGTATTTAGTGACAAAATCGAGACAATCTGGTTCCAGCTGTGCTATGGCTTGCGCATTTGCCCCTTCTAAAACTCACATTGAAATTTAATTGCCATTGTAATGGTATTTAGAGATGGGACCTTTAAGAGGTGATTAAGCCTAGCAGCTTCCACCCTCAGGGGTGGGATTAGCGCCACTATAAAAGGGCACATTGGTTCTCTCTTGCTTTTTCCCTGCCCCTCTGCATCTGCCACGTGATGACTCAGAAAGGAAGCAGATGCTGCCTGATATTGGCATCTTGACGCTTCCCAGCTTTCAGAACTGGGAGCAAAAAAAGTTTCTCTTTGTCTTAAATCATCCAGTCTATCACATTCTGTTATAGCATCATGAAACGCGAGGTCATCTGGAGGTTATGTTTTTTGTTGTTGCTTATGTCTTTTTATGTTGTTCAATCTGGTCTCAACTTGTAAGTTCAAGAGATCCTCCTACCTCCACCTCCTGAGTGCTGGAACTGATGATTATGTCACCGTGCAAGGCTTACAGTCTGAAACACTAGCCGTCTACTATATGGAGGGTACGTTGGTTCATTCTGACAGTGGAGATAGATGAAACCTCTCCTAGGTAAGGGCAGTGAGGAGCACTTGGGATTTTGATAGATTGATGTAGACTATGCTAGTGTTGTTTAAATAAGTCCCCAGGACTAGCTATACAGCAATATGACATAGAACACTGCTACCAAGTCCTACCTTAGACCTACTAAGTCAGGATGTCTAGGATCAGGTCTCTGAAGTAACAAGTCCTCCAGGTGATTCTTATGCACAATAAAGCTTGAGAACCACTATATCAGCAAAGAAATATGAACCAAGTCAATGTTTGGTAGTTGGCAAAAGGTCAAAGGTAGATGAAGAAATGTAATGACAGTTTAGAGGACACTGTAAAATCTTTTTTTTTTTTTTTTTAAGTATTTGGTTGTTACAGGGCCTCACCTTGCAGCTCAGACTTGTAGTGTTCCTCCTGTTTTCAGCCTCCCCAGCGCTGGGATTATAGGCCTGCTGCACCACTCCTGGACTTGGTGGCTGGCTCAGCAAGCCCAGGGGCAGGCCTGGTACAGCCTGTAGTGCTAAGGATCAAATCTGTTCTCTGTGCTTTCCTAAGCAGGCCTTTAGTCTACTGAGCTATCTCACTGGCTCCTTGGAAAATCTTTTTTTTTCCTGTATTTAGTACATGGTCTACAGGGTCTCACTACACAGATCAGACTCATAGTGATCCGCCTGTTTTCAATCTCTCAAGTGCTGGCATTACAGGTGTACACCACCAGTGTTAATCACTGTCTCAGCACATGCCAGGGGCAAGGCCAGCACAGCACGCAGATGATGGAATCTGGTCCCTGTGGAAAATCTCAATTGCCACAATAAGAATAGTACAGCAAGACACAACAAAGGCCCGAACTAAGTAGGGTTTATAGAAATGCGGAAAAGAGATTGAATGTGTGATGCCTTAAATTGAAAGAAGTAGCTGTTTTTGGTGGCATGTTCCAAACAGATCTTTAGAAATTTGAGTACAGAGTTCAACAAATGGATGAACAGGGGATAGATGAATGTGAATTATTGACAGAGAAGTAAAAGCTGGATTATAACAGCAACAAGAATAACAACACAAATCATAAAGGCCCACACCGTTAACACCAAGCCAGTCTTTTTGTTTGATACTTTAGATACTTGAGTGTATTTAGCTTTCATAGAAACTAAACAAGATACTTGTGATTTGCACAGTTTACAGGTGAAGACCTTAGGACCAGAAAGATGAAGTGACTTGCCCACCTTCATAGAGGAAGTTAGAGTCACAGTGAACACTGATCTGTCTTATTTGCAAACTAATCTGCAAAACTACTTAGATTAATTAGGAATGAAAGTTATCATATGGAACTGGTACAAGAAGAAAAAAGACACAGTATCTTTAAATTTATGTCATAGAAATGAGAATACAATCATTTGTACACAAGGTAGAGAAGCAAACCGATCTAGCTCCTGATTGTACAGAAATATCTAACAAATAACATGGATTTTAACATTAATAATATGTATTTCCAATGTTCAGCATGTAGACACATTAGCTTGTTTGATAAGCTGAATTCCATTACTGTCTGGTTTATAACAGAGTGGTATTAGTCTTAAATATACTGAATAAGTCACAATGTGAAATTTAGGTTGTCTGAGCTTAAACATGGTGCACTTTTTAATTGAAGCACTACAATTAATAACTAATGTAGTGTAAAATTTATGGGGCAAAACGTACCCAAAATTGAGATTATTTGAACACATGGATTGGTGTTTCACAGGCCCATCAGTTGTGTCTAAACAATCAAGTTGGCATAAACAGTAAACTTGTTTGTGTCAAATTGGAAACTTGTTTGGTCAAATACAGATAACCTAGTAGACTTATAACTCTATTAGTTAGAAATGTTTAAGAAGGCAGTACTAAACTATAAATCTTGGTTAAAGGCACAAAATAATCACAGGAATGTTATGTTTTAATTTTCTGAAAAATCTAGGTTACAGTTCCTTTAATGAACACAGCTATTTTTAAGTGATAGAACAGTCATATGTTAATTTGAATGTGTGTTAAGGCACTTGAATAAACCTCCACAGTACATATCATTTACAGATTGCATTTAGATACTGAACATACCTTTGTCATCTACTTTAAAGTACTCCAGGTCAATCACTCAGGAGCTTTATTGCATGACCACAACTTACATTTCAGTTTACTCTGTCCCTGGGCATCTGCTAATCTGGTGTGTTTCCTGTCCCCAAACAATAAATGTACTTCATAGCTTTCCTTTGGTTCTTCCTTATTAAACTACCATGTTCTACCATGTCAGTTCTCTTATTTTTCTAGCCTTATTTTTAACTTTGATTGTCATATAGTCATTGTATTAACAGTAGACATTAATTGAGAAACTTTCCATTCTTTAAAATCAGAAAGCTTTGACCTTCCAGAAATCCTGTCCAGAGCCATCAAGGTTTCCTTGATTGGACTTTCCTGGGAAGGGGTGTCTTTTTGCCTGTGGCACTAATTTGGGAATTAGATGTTAGCGATCATAGTATTCTTGCATTGTGTCATGCAGATACTTCTTGGTGTGAACAAGTTGGAGTCTTACTGTGAGGTTCCCCCAATATGAAATATATACAATTCAGATCCCTGAGGAGGGCAGTGAGGAATAGAGAATAGGTATAGAGTGGGGAGAAAAACAAACCACTCTAAACATAGCTACATAATACTGTGTCAGTTGAAACCTAGAAGTCCAACTGTCCAGAGTAATATTCCTAACCCTCAAAACAATGTAACTTGGTTTTGAATTTGGGGGAAACTTTCTTTATAGATATGCGCAGGACAAAAATCTTTTGTGCGGCTATCTCTAACACCCTTAATCCCTTAAAGAAACACATGTACATGCATTTATTTCAATGTGTAATTATTGACATAAACACAGCTGCTCTTTATGTCAAAGGAACATTAAACTCACAAAAGCATGGAAATTCCTACTTAGACTGTCTACTCCATTCTTAACATGCTTGTTGTGCCCAGATGCTGCCTGTGTTTTTATACCAGTTAAAAGGTTGATGTAAAAAAAAAAAAGGTGGTAGAAAAATTAACTGGAGAATGGATAGAGCCAGTGGAGTTGTCCTATTCTTAAATTTCATTATGCGCTAATCTCCATAATGTCTAGGCACAACAAAACAAATTAAGAATTAAAGAAGAGGTAATTTGACTGTGGATTTCTGAATTTGGGGGCAGGAAAACTACACATGTAAAGATACACAAGACACGTACAGCCAAAACAGAACACTGAAATCGTGTAGTTTATGTAAAACTTAAAATAAATAGAGATTTACACTTCCCTTTAGATCCTGAAATACATGTAAAGTTGCAAGGCAGCCCACAACAAAGCAATTGACAAGAAAGATAGCATCTGCTTTTCTGTCTATTCAAGCTGAAGTTTTTCATTCTAAATGCAAGCAATGCTTCCCAAGTTAACATAATTAACTCATGACAATCCTGAAACATCATAATATAAGATACAGATGGAAATTCAAAGCTTTAAAAATGTCAGCTAACTGCATCAGGATTATCACTTTTTTTTAAGTGAACAAACCATAATGCTAATTAAAACAGGTGTTTTTATTTCAAACCCTTTTACACGCTATGAAATTACAACCAGGGTTATTTATTTATGAGTCTGCTGTGAAACATACATCTTAGAAAAAAAAGGGATCTGTGAAAACAACAAAGTAAAAAGATAAAAAGAATGACTCTCAGCACCGCTTTCTGACACAATAGAGGACCAGTTCTTCAATTAGTTAGTAATTTCCGTGTGACTACTTGACAGAATCTACTAATTGTTAATCTTCCTCTAACTATTGCTTTACATAATTAATTATATTCAAATAAAAACAACAAAGACATGTGGGCCAGTTGCCCTTTTGAGAATTTTTTTCACAAACTAGTTCTGCTTACTGACAATATTTCTAATATGGAAAGATATTAATCTCACAGGAGAAAACACATAAAAATGTTAGCGCACTTTGTCTTTCACCTTGCTTATGGAGCAGGAGCCCTCGCTCCCAACCCTCAAAGGACTGTAACAACAAAATAATCCCAGAGCTCCTTGGAACAATTCATAATATCTAAAGTCCTTTTAGTTGGGATCTTTCATATTAATTTAGAATTGCATAAAATCAGAGTAACCCGTCCAGAGGTCAAGCATCATTCATCATTAGTTGAAGTGACATTTTCAACCCTTCAGATTGCAGCTGCTAAACAGGGAGGGGGAAAAGGTATTCTTTGGGAGAAAAAAACAAGGCAGCGAGCACAATCCTTGCTCTATCTACAGAAGAGAAAACAAGGTGGCTCTATGTCACCATGATAATGTGCTTAAATTTGGTGATGTCATTTTCCCTAACCCCAGAGTCACGAAGCTCATGGCAGCTGCATTCCTCCACTTAAAAGTTCTGGTGGAGATCAGTAGTACCCATTTTAGATGTAAATGAGGACCTTCAGTGGGGTAGAGAACGTGGCTTTGTGAACTGAAACGATGATTTATACCCCAGTGCTATCTTGTTTTGGAGAGACTGCAACTTGTGAACAAGTGTGTCCTTGTTCTTATGGAATCCTCCAGGCATAAAAAATTCTGAGAAGCTGAGTATGATCACTTTTAAAACTGCAAAACAGCATTCCAAGGCTTTCCAGCTAATGTACTGGTCAAATTAGGACCTCTGAATGTTTGGAGTTCACAAATGAAAGATCTCTCTCTCTCTCTCTCTCTCTCTCTCTCTCTCTCTCGTAGGATGTCTTCTTTTCTCTGAAACCTTAAGGTCAGGACAGGAAATGGGAGCAATTAAAATGAAAAAGCAATCAGAAAAATGGATAGCTGGTATTCAGATGACTAATAATTCACAGGGCTTTTGATAATGCAATGATGTTTGCAAAATTGTAAGACATGCCTGGAACCTAAATAAAAAGGGTCTGGGGAGCAAAATGTCTTAGGCAATAGTTCAAAGTCCAAAGATAAGAACTATGAACCATAACAAGGAAAGAAACAGGATCTGGGTTTCTGCTAAGACTCTTAAATGCCTCTTTGGGGTGACTTCTCAGGTCCTGCCCTACCTGAAATGATAGAATTTGGTTCTAATTCTCCTCTAAATTAGAATGGCATGATTGAAATGTAAGGGCGCATCATTGTTTATGACATCTTTGAAGTATATTTTCCAATGCTTGCAAAAAACGAAAACTAAAAATATTTGACATTTAATTGGGGAGAAAAAAATAATTCCAAGAAATCTTCCACACTAATAGCTCATATAGATATAAATTATGTGTGTAAATTATGTATACAGCACTATATTAACAGTAACACAACTTAGCTGTTGCATGTGCAATGATTTCCCACATAACACTTGTCATTCTCACCTGCTATAATTGTATGGGATAATACCTATTCAAGAAAGCCAAAAGAAGTGAATAGGGGTACATGATGGAAACAACTGAGTCCACTGGTCTGGTGATCTCCGACACGTGTGCACCTGTACTGGTCCAGGCTTTTGAATTTACCTTGAGGAAAATGTACTTCTTTTACTTACATCGAAAGCATACAAGATTCCTGCTACTGAAAATTACTTTCTGAGATAAGCATTACGTTTTGGTGCAAAATATTGGGTACATATCTGACAGAAATAGAAGTTATCCATATATAAGGGTTGAAATAAGGATTGTTCTACTTTGCAACTGTCTATTCTAGTTTACTTTGGATTACACTGATATAGGCTGAGTCCACAGAGAGATCAAATTGGGGTGCTAAGAAGGTGATGATTAGCTGGTTAAATTAAGAAATTATTTTTATTAAGCTACTAAACAATTTAAAGCAAATAATAGATTATATTGAAGTAGCATATTGCAGGTAACAGAAGAGTCTTGTCTTCATCTCACATTTAATAACAACAACAGTGAGGGAAAGTTATTGTGGATATCTTCTGCCTTTTTGAGGACAAAAAATATGAGGTCAATGAAACACCTATACAAATATTATAAGTAGGAGAGTCAAGCTTTAAACAAACGCTTGGAACCAAGTATGCTTTCTGTTGTGCTACTATTACAGAATCATTGCTGCTGCCATATTTAAATCAGCTTTCCATTTCCGTGGGTAAACTATGTCTATATTGAGCTATGAAGAAAGTATAGAAGGATGAAAATAGTACAAAACCATTCCAAATTCTAAACACACGTTATTTGAAAGATGCAGATGAATGCTTTTAAGGTAGGTCTTCACTGGTTTCCTATGGTCCATCAGTTCCATCTTATTCTGGAGGTCACATGTCCTTTTATTTTACACATCCTGAGTCTGCTTTATGGCAGTACACTTTGGCATAAACATTCGCTTGGGAGCGTTGATGGTTTTTTTCTGTCTCATTTCTAATCCTGGGCCCCGAGCACCTTGTGGTGTGGTGCTATGTATTATGCTTCGAAGAATGCCTTCTGCCTGGGCAGAATTACTCCTTCTCTTGGGCGTACTTTAATTATACCCAATGTGCCAGTATGTGGAATAGAATGCCACATGGAAAATATCTTTTAAAAGCAAAGCCATATAGTAAGGGTGGACATAACAAGGAGTTGTGAGTCAGACTTCTCTAAAGTCCTGCCTCTGCCACTTAATCTGCTAGCCTCAGGTGCCAGCTGTCTAGGAAAACAAAACTAGACACATGTGATAAAACTGCCAAACCTTTGCTTGAAGAACATTATTATGGGGCTTCAACTTTTTTCCTCACCAGAAAGAAGCCCAAAGGAACACTATTTAAAAGAAAGCAGAGTAGAGTTTTCAGGACAAATGCCATATAGTTGAGAATTAAAGTTATCTGAATGTCACTATTTCAATACAGCAATTCTATTTTAGCTCTATAGAATTTAGGTGGTTATATAACCCATGTTTATCAAATGAATGAAATCATGATCATCAGGACTAACGGAGTGGAGCCTCATTATAAAAAGAATTTATTAGTGAACCTCTTAGTAGCTACTTAGATGCACTACTTAGTCTGAAAGGACATTTTGTGCTTATAAATTTATATTGGAAAAATACTGGTGATGAAAAGCTTGAATTTTGTAATTACATGATGTTTCACTGAGATAATGGTGCTTGATAAACATTGGAAACTGAAGCAAAGAGATTCTGCTATACTGATTTAGAGTAACTGTGATGACATTTTTCTTAAACAGTGCCCATGGAAGCACATGACCAGGCCAGTTCATGTGATTTAGTCGCAAATGACCTGCAAGAATCCATGATGGAGGATATTAAAACATCCCAGTCCTACTTTCTAATACCAATTTTCAATGCAAGAAACAAAGACAAGAAAATCAAGTGGTCTTGAAAGAGTTGTTCCCTCAACTGTTGGAGTGACCCCTGCTGCTAAGCTTGCTATCTGTAGCTGTTCTGAGTCTAACCTTAAATGCTAAATCTTGTAAGCAATACAACTGCTACTTTGAGAGATTGTTTTGCAGTCTAATGGACCTAATTGTCAGGAAATGGTTTTTGAGATTCAGCCAAAATCAAGATTTCCAGAAACAAGTTTTATTTGTGCATTTCCCTGCTTTAATATTTATGGCTAATTTAGATATTTCATTTATGGGCTTCTTTTTTAAAACTTCAAACTGGTAGATGAGGAAAGGAAGAAGAGTCTTTCATTTTTTTTCACCTTAGAACTTTATTTTCGCTCCCCTTCCCTTTGTGTAGTAAAGTTAACGGCTAATATGGGTGACTGCTTTTCCACTGAGATCATGATAAATCTTTACAAGGAGGAGCAGCGCAGATAGGTGGGAATATTTGAACAGTACCTTGTAAGGGCTGCCGCTGGAAGTTCACCAAACAAACTAAATCTGTAAGAAGACTACTTCAGCTTCAACAGCTTAAGATTCTTTGTATTGCCATCATTCATTGGTAACTGGGGAGTTTTTACGGTCTTTCAAATTTTAGATTCCTTTCAATCATTAGATGCCTTAAAGGGACAGAAGGCCTTAAAATGTGCTCCCGATCTCCCTAGTTGAAAAAGATACATAGACAGAGGGGGGAAAAGTCAAACAACAATAAAAAAGCATTAATGCAAAGAACAGTGGGGTCTCTCCCTAATTTGACTTTCTCTACAGGTGGCCTGCAGCTGCGTCCAAACAGGTTACTCCATTGCCTTCCCATGAGCAGGACAACAAAGTGCTATCTGTATTCACAAGAATACATTTAGTGGCATAGACTGATTCAGGCCTAAAAATAAGAAAAAAGCATTTTTTCCCCTGCATAGCCTGAGGTAACTCTGTGCACCAGCCGAAGACAGTAGCACTCTTGTCTCCCTGGCTGTGCCTGAACATAAAGGAATCAGAAACCTACTTCACATGACTCAAGGAGGCCCAGGGCCAGTGAAGAGTTGATCTTTCTATTTACATCCATGTGAGCCCCATTGACGGCATACAGCAGCTGCGAAGGCAAAATCAATAAGGAATATTCTGTTTTTAATTGACTTCGAGGTAAACTGTACATATAGATCTCTGAGACTGATACACCTGTTTAAATAAGTATTGTATCATGCTGGGCCACATTGCACTGAAAAAGACAAGATTAGGACCTGCCTCTTTGCTTAGGCTTAAAAATAATCATTAGGTTACCTTTCCTCATCCAAGGAGAGTTAAATGTCCTATTTGTATGGGTACATGTTGAATATGGCAAGGAAGAAAAGCCAGTTGCTTCACTCCTTAACGGATTTTTTTTCTAAACTTGTTGATGGCTCTGCCTTTTCCCGTCCAGTTAGAAAATCATACTGTTTTATTTTTGTAATGTGGACACGACAACCATTAGCAAAACTTTTCTCTACCTCACATATCCAGATAGTTCCAATTTCTTCACTTACATCTCTTTAGCCCTCCACCTATATCATTTTACGAAGATATATTATTTAAGAATACCTCATAATAAAACACTTTTGCTGATGCATTAAAAAAGACTAGCTGATTTGCCTTTTGAATTTAATAAAGAAAAAAAGTGGAATGGCTTCCCCCCCATAATTTTATTGAGAAACAAGTAGCAATGAGACAATTTCAAATCAAATTGGTAGGACAGTTTCAATAATTAACACAT
>NDGN011478828.1:0-11009 GCA_002564285.1 Tympanoctomys barrerae
CGTGGGAGACCACACACTTACAGGATGAGAAAGGTGCCCGAGCAGGGCCAGCAGGTGGGTCTAAAGGAAGAAGCCCCGCTGCCAGCGTGCCATGGGGCGTGCTGTTCATTGAAAATCTCTTTCTCAGAGGGCTGTTCATGGTATATTTAAAAACAAGTTTAAATGCAGTGAGACAGTGTGAAGGACAGCAGCTTCCAGGCTGTGGAAGAACCACCACATGTCCGTTCATAAATGCTGCCGGCCTGTGGCTGTCAGGGACACAGAGCAGACTCGCCGCCTGGCCCAGCTCAGGTTCTGCGGTGACTACCTTGTCCCCGTCCTTGGCAGCGTTGATTTGAAGGGCAGCAGAGCAGAGCTTGGCGGCCTCAGCAGGGGACAGTGAAAAAAAGCCAGAAATAGAGGCTCAGCTGTGAAGGGGGTGAAGCTCAGCCCCCGCCCCCGGCGCCCTGCAAGCACGTTACTGGCTGAGACTGGCCTGTGAGGCCCCTCAGCCATGAGCCTGCCTGACCCCAGGGGCTCCCACGTCTCAGAAGCCTTTAGTTTTGCCTGACTTAGAGAGGAAAGTTCCAGCAGAGTGGGAACAGGGGCAGGAGAGCACCTGGGTGAGGTGAAGCGGGCGTGGGCAGCGCTCTGCCTTCCTGCCCCTGTGAGCGGTGTCCAGGCTGGTGGACCCGCTCCCCTGGGCAGACCCCGGAGGGCCACGGCCTGGGCTGATTGTGCCTGCAGGTACAGTGCCTAGCCAGCTCCTTGTCACTGCGACAGAATATCTGACCCACACAAACTGAAGAGGGAGAGGCTCCTCCTGGGCAAGGCCAGCTGGCTCCAGGGCAGAAAAGTGCTGGGAGAGGGCAGGAGGAAAGGGAAGCCTGCTGAGAGCACACGCCCTCAGGGCCCGCGGGGACCTGGAGCCCTGCCCCGGCTGCTTCTGACAGCTGTGCAGCCAACTTTTGCCGGGTCAGCCCACTGGTGAGCGTGGCGCTTCACGGCCTGAGCCCCTTCAGCCTCCACCACTCAACGCAAGACTGGCCCGTGGTTAGGAGCGGGGAGCGGACACAGGCGCTCAGCAGGGGCCACAGGAAGGACTGTGCCACTCCAACCTGGCCCTGAACCTCAGTCTGACCCACGCTAACCCTAAACTTGCCCTGAGCCTGCCCCTGCCCCTGCCCCTGCCCCTACAGCAGTGACCTTATGCCCAGAGCGCAGGCCCCCAGTTGCCTAGGGGGCAGCCCTGAGGCTGATGGTACCCCGCTCGGAACAGCTTGGTTTTCACTAGGGATTTCTGAGACTGTCCAATTTAGACTCTGAACTGGCTCCTGCCCCCACCCTGGTCTTCTCTCCCTCTCACCCATTTACCGGAGCTCTTGTCTTGGACACAGCCAGGAGGCTCCAGCAGAGTGGAGGAAGTAACCAGATTCCACCCCCCTGGCCTGCTAGGTTGTTGGGCTCACCCTAGTCTTTTGCAGGATGTGACCTTACTGAGAAGGAAGAAGGACATTGTCCCTCACACCAGCGCCTGCTCCTGCTGTGTCCTTCTGTGGCATCCCTTTCAAGGTTCCTGGACATTTGCCACCCTCCTGTTCCCTGAGGAGGTCTCTAGTGTCCCTGTAGTGGTGTTAGGTGAAGCTGGGTGAAAGGAGGGTCCGAGGCCACACTGGGGAACATTCCATGAAGCCTGCTGCCAGTTTCTGGACCAAAGGACTTCTGGGAGGTTCTAACAGCAAGGGCGACACAGGGGGGGCCCACGTGTCACCCTGTGCTCAGGGCTGAAGGTTGGTGTCTCTGGCCCCTAAGGTCACTTATTAACATTCAGTCCTCAACAGGTCATGATGGGTGAGGAGGTCACAGCATGGACCCTCCAGAGGAGCCTGGAGAGCTGTCCCCTTGCCACTTAGACACACCTTCTTGGGGTCTCAGAAGAGGCAGGACAGAGAAAGGAGCAGGACCAGAGTAGCCACGGGCTGAGCAGAAAGACGGGCGGAAAGGTCAGATGTGGGGTGCTGTGGCACCCGTGTGGCTCTGAGCACGTGGGTCACAGCCTGGTGGTCAAAGCCGGAGACGCTGGAACAGAGTGGGCCCTCGGCAGCCTCTACTCGGTGTGAGACACTGGCCACTCAGTTGCGACACTCTACCACACTACAATGAGATATGGATGGGAGACGAGCCTGAGTTCTGTGTGAGGGAAGGAAGGGGCCCTCTCCTAGCCACTTCTCTGTAACCTGGCCAGATACCCTCTGGGTCTCTGAAACCCCAGAGATCCACAGCCAAGCCTCTTCCCGGGGGACCTGGAAACACCAATTCCTCACTGTAAAGAATGAAGTATGTGACAAGGATAGATGCTTTGTGCTGGCAGTCTGGCCAGAAGGGCCACCTCCTTGTCCGGGACAGGTGTGTAGGGGGCACTGCCAGCCCTCAGCCACCTCCCATCCCTCCCATGGTGCATGGTGCATGGTGGGAAAATATGGCTGGATCAACCCAGAAGACTGGGGTCTGCTTGTGCTTCAGCCCAGAGCAGCAAGAGCCTGGAGGGTTGTCCTGGCTGGACACAAGTTTGCCTGTAGCGTGGCCCTGTCGCTAGGTGCAGGCTCAGCTGCAGGGTTTGTGGGCTGGTGGGCTGGAAGATAGATAGGATACCACAGATAGGGTACCACAGTCGCCGCCCTGAAGAACAGCAATAGATCCTTGAGACTACCTTCCCCCCTCACGGCAGTGAGGAGCTGGGCCAGGAGGACCCAAACCCCAGTGGCTGTCCTGGTGGGCTTCCTGTCCTGATGCCGTCAGATTCATCCCTCGAGCATCCCTCAAGCCTTCCACCGCAGCCCCCCAATGCTGAGCTTCAAGCTTCCAGTGCTTTTAGGTACCCAGGCCTGCAGCAACTTGGCCACCGCTGCAGTGCCCTCCCCAGCCTGGCCTTCTCTACCCCAGACCTGGCCAATGACATTTGTGGGGAGACTCTGCCATGGCCTCAAGTGCCGGAGCCCAGAGATCCCCAGCCAAGCCTCTCCTGGGAACCCTGAAGACACTGATTCCTCAGGGGGACCCACCTGTCCAGCGCAACCCTGCTGGGGAGAAGCAGGGGGCCCTGTGGGAGGCAGGGGGGAGCTTTCTGGTGGTCCTGAGACCTGTGTGGAGAGGGGGCAGGTGGGGTGAAGACTGTTGCCTGCACAGGCCCAGGACCCTCCTCCCACCCCACCCCGTGAACCCCAGCTCCTGCAGCGAAGGTGTGTCACGGGGCCAGCTGCACCCACCTGCTCCCAGCCGAAGCTCAGCACCTGAGGGTCCGGTCCAACGGCTGGCTTGCTGGCAGCCCCTCCGCTGCTCCCTCAGGCTCCTGGTCACAGCCCTGCCCTTCCTCCAGCCCCACCACTGTGGTTTCCCTCCCACCATCTGACTCTGCCCACCATTGAGGTCATACTCACACCACCATTTCCTTTTAAATTTTTAATCTCTCTGTTGAGAAAAAAAAATAAGACTTGGCGGCACTCCTGGGCTCGCTGCATGGCCAGCTCGGCGACGTTACAGATTGGGAGGTTGTTTATTTGTCTAAAACCCAGGGGAGGGAAGGAATCAAATCCGTGGGCAGCGCTGGCAGAGGGCACTCCCTGGCTCAGCCTGGGCCTTTACCTCACCCCAGGGGTGCTGGGCGCTTAGTGGCAGGTGACAGCAGGAGAGGCCGCGGAGGCTGGAAGCAGGAGGGGTCAGAGGAGAGGAGGAGAAAGAACTAACTCAGCTTCACGCTTTCTTTGGAGGCAGAATATGTTTCAGAAACAATTTCTGTTTTGGAAAATAAAGCATGGTTAAGTCTTGGAGTGCGGGCCAAGGATAAAGCCCTGAAAGGAGCTCCCAGCTCAGGCCGGCTGTCAGGGAGTAGGACCGCACAGCACTTGGGTCCCCGCTCCGGCGCGAGGGGTGTCTGCAATGGCCTGGCTGTGTGACAGTCTCAGGGCCGTGGACC
Organism: Tympanoctomys barrerae; assembly: GCA_002564285.1. NCBI lineage: Eukaryota > Metazoa > Chordata > Mammalia > Rodentia > Octodontidae > Tympanoctomys > Tympanoctomys barrerae. Next base: position 3,953 of record NDGN011478828.1, read on the forward strand.
GTGCCACACGGGAACAAGCCTGGGAGGGCACGGGTACGGGCCCCCTGCCTGCCTTCCTCACCATGTCCCGCACTGCACCAAGCAGAGCCAACAGGGAGGGAGGAAGATGCCCTGGGCCCTGACGGGGCCACAACACCTGCTCTCCAGGGGCTGAGCCTCCTGGGGCAGCCAGGCGGATGTGAACAGCAAATTTACACCATGTGAGCGGACATGCTTAAGGGCAGAGTCTCTGGTTGGCGGGATGTGCGGCAGGATGAGGGTGCGTGGAATGGACACGCCTCACAATGTCCTCGACAACCCTGAACCTGGTCCTCGTTCTCCGTGGGTCCTGGCACCTCCTCGACGCTCCTTTAATAGCACAGGCCCGGCAGTGAGTCCAGTGGACTGTGGGAATCGTAGCTCATGTAGATGAATTAGACAGAGCCCACGCCCGGGAACTGTCCGCCTGTGGCCTGGCTCTGTGGATCCAGGTCTCTTCTCAGCGGGGCAGCGGAGTCGCTGGGGCCTCCGCCCTAGGGACCGTCTTCCATCAGAGGGATCTCTGCAAAGGAAGGGATGGTTACCAGCTCCGCACAGCCTGAAGGCAGGCCGGCGCTTGGAATATGAGGCTCATTAGAATATCTGCAATTCTAGAATTCATCGAGGAGAAAATGTGAAGTTCCGTGATCTGTTAACATCAAGTAAACCAGCTTCGTTGCATGACATCTATTTGCTGAAAATGACTGTGACTGCAGTGGAGGGAGAGGCTTGTGTGGTGCTGCGGCTGCACACCAAGGGTGTGAACACTGTGCTCTGCAAAAGCGTGCAGTAATAAACTAAGTAATAGTAGCAACACAAACAAACAAAAAGACTTAAACTGCTGGCTCTGGTGGACACATAGGCTAGAAAGCCACAAACCCAGGGGTAGGTCGGCAGCGTCGTGTGGGGACCCAGGAGCCCCGGGGACTGTGCCCGCTCTGCCTGGTGTCAGGGTCCTCCTGTGAATCTGCCCCGCAGAGCCCTCATGGCCCCCACAGGCTCCCCGTTACCAGGGGCTGCGGCCCCACTTTCTGTGAGCCAGGAGCAGGGCTGGGCACTCACCATCAGCGATGTCGATGCCTGGGCTGCTGGACACTGCTTCCCCAGTGCCAGTCGCTGGTGCGGGGTCCTCAGGGGCAGGGCAGGAGTGTGCCTGGCTCAGGGGAGGCGGGTACAGACTCTGGAGCAGCTCAGAGGAGCCTGAGGTGCTGTCGCAGGTCTCTGATGAGTCCCCTGCGCCTGCATCCTCGTCCCCGGGGTAGGCAGGGGGGCTCTGGTCATCCACGGGCACAGGGCATCCCGGGCCCACAGCGGCCAGGAACCCAGGGCCTAAGGCACTGGCACCACCACTCACAGCCTCATCGTAGGACGGCAGCAGGACAGGGACACCATCCACCACCACGAAGTCGGGGTCACTGCTGGAGCTCCTGGGGGGTCCCCTGTGCACAGGAAATGGTGCCACTTGTCAGAGCCTGGCCATGGCAGCTAAAGCTTGGGCACGGTGGGGTGCAGAGCCCAGGCAAGGCAGGAAGACCTGTCTCCCCTCCCTCTGTGGCAGGGGTGGTGCAGGGTGTGGCCTGTCCAACAAGCTCCCTCAGCTGTGTCCTGGGATCGGCCCCCACGTGTGCAGGGAGCGTGACCCTGGATGCCAGGGTCACCTGGCTGGTGTGTGGGGCTCCTGGTGGCGTGGCTCTGCGCTGTGGATTGTTCCCTCCCTCCAGACCAGGCAGCAAAGCAGAGCAGCAGAGGGAGAATGGGCAGTGGGGACACCTGAGCCCACCCCGTACGCCCGGGGCTCCTCCACCCTGCGTCCTGTGTCACCCTGAAGGTGAGCCTGCCACTCTTGGCTGCTGCATCTGTGTGCACACCACACCCGGCCCCAGCCCTAGGGGCACCTGCATGGCTGGCAGAGCTGGGCCCCCCTCCTCTCTCTGGGGAACATCGGGAAGGGAGGGGACCTGAGTGGACCTGAGTCTGTGGCTGAGGTGGAGGAGCCAGGACCCTTCTCCCAAGTGCAGCCCCATCTCAGGGAAGGGGATTCACACAACCTGGGCTGGGCTGCCCGGGGAGGGCCCAGGACTCTGTTCTGAAGCCTGGGGTCCCAAAGGGCGAGGGGAGAGGCTGCTGCCAGCTTGCAGTGCCACGGGGCCGGCGGAAGAGAGCCGCCCACCTGCAGCCCACCCCATCCACACCTGGGCTGCCCCGTCCCCGTCCTGCTGGCGTCTTGCCTCCTGGCCGTGGGCGCAGCGTGCAGCCCTGATTTGCACCCCCTCCACCTAGTACCAGTCTGGATAGCCTCTGGGGGCTGAGAGATCCCAGACACCCCTGAAAGCCTGCCGTCTGGCCCCACACTGACCTGGGCAGGAAGTGGGCCTTGAACTTCGTCTGGAACGTCCTGGCCAGGATGACCACCAGCAGCACCAGCAGCACGCTGGTCGCCGTGAGCGCCACAAGCTTCCAAGTGGCCAGGAGGGTCTCGCGCGTGGGGGGCCGTGTGTGCTCTGCAGAGAGAGAACAGCGCAGGCGTGAGGCTCTGTGACCTCAGCGCCAGCCTGTGTGCTCACCCAGGTCATGCCCAGTGCAGGACACGCCTGTGGGTGGGGATGTCTACAGTCGCGCAGCTCCTGTGTCTGCTTAGGGCCACTCCCAGGCGCACATTGGAGCCGGGCACCGAGCCGGGCTTGAGAGCTTGGGGCATGCTGGGGAAAGGGCTCTACCTCCTACCTAGCCCCGGGCCGGGGGAGTGGGACCGTGGGTGAGGACCTCTGTGACGCTCTGGGCTCACTCTGTTGGTGGGAATGAAGGGCGGGGCACAGCAGGGAAGAGAGGGTTGGGGGCCCCTCCCCACCTCCTCTGCACAACCCGGGTCCTCCAGGTGAGGGCTGGCAGGAGCAGACTCGCAGCCCACACATGCTGGCCTCCTGCCTCCCTGGTCAGCACAGGGCCCCTGTGGCTCCTGGGGACGGCGAGAATGGGCACTTCCGTGCTGTGTGCAGAGGGCCAGCCCATGTCCACTGCTGAGTTCTGGGCAGTGCCCACTGCCATGGCCAGGACCCCTGAGTGCCCGAGTGCCTGGCCAGCCAGGCTGCTGCCTACAGAGCACGTGAGGGGCCACCTGTGTGCTGATTCCTGCCAAGCCCTGGGCAGCCCTCGGACCAGGAGTGGGCAGGCTGCTGCGCCTGGGGAGGGGCCCTCACCTGCCTTGATGCAGTACACCTGGTAGGAAGGGAACCACTCCCCGTACTGGCAGGTGATGTACTTGTAGTCGCTGGTGAGGCTGTAGCCGGGGTCGCAGTAGAACTCCACCACCGTGCCGTGGTTGTAGCGCTCACAAGGCCGCGGGTGGCAGATGAAGTCGCCGTGGCTCACCAGGGGAGGTAGTGGGCAGACTTGGGCGGTGGGGAAATGCGAGTGTCAGCACCCCCGGCTGGGGCAACCGGCCCAGCCACCCCGTCCGGGCGTCATCGGGACCCTACTCACTTCTGTTCCCACAAGGGTCAGGCAGAAGCCTGCCCTGGGATTCTGAGCACCAGCCCTGCCACAAGGCCCTAGTAAAACACACGTGAAAGGAGTTTTTTTGCAATGCAAGGAATGTCCCTGTTTAAGGGCTACCTTAAATTACCCTGTTCACAATGCATGCTATTATGTGCCAGACAGCTTTGTAAATAAAATCAAGATTTTTATGGACAAGATCTTAGCCAAAAGGTGCAGCTCTCCCATGCCTGGCCCTGCTGGCTGTCACTGGAGACTGACTCTGGGGGCAGCGCTCCGGTCTGAGGCCCCAGAGCCATGCTGAGGTCTGGTTGGCAAGGAACCCAACACCTGTAGCTCTGCAGCTGGACCGGACCCCACCTCCCACACCCTGAGGCTGAGGGGTGAATGGGGAGCTGCGGCCACCCGCATGCTGAGGCCACCCCAGGTCCTTGAATCTCTTGTCAGCCTCCACCGAGCTCCATGCGTCGGAGTTGCTCTGATCTGAGGGTGTGCATGGAATTCTAACTCAACACTCTGACGCCTGGGAAGAAGGCTGGCCCGTCTCCCACCTGAGCCTGTGTCTGGCCCTCCACTCTGGACCAGAAAGGTGACCGTGGCGGAGGTAGGAGCCTGCTCATGCCCAGTCACCAAGAGCTTCCTTTCCTGGAGGACATGAAGACGAACAGCACGGCCATTTGTGCCTCAGGGCAGGGGGCCTGCAGACTCCAGGGCTGCCCAAGCCACACAGTGGTGCCCACCAAGACTCAGGCCTGAGCTAAAGGAGCAAACTTAACCAACAGCAGACGGCCGAGCCCCACTGAGGGCCAAGCAAGAGCCCTGGCCAGGAGGGCGCTGGACACGCCACAGCATGCCAGCCCCACAGATGCACAGGGACACACAAGTGACTGGTTCTCCTAGAGAAGGGGAAACTGAGGCTCTGAAGAGCAACAGGAGCAGCGAGCGGGAGCCAGACTTGTCCTGGGGAGCCGGGTCCGAGTTTGGGCTGACATGCTCACTGTCCCTTGTCATCCAAGCTGCTGCCTGTGCTGTGGGGTCACACAACTCCACAGATTCTGCTTCTGCAGCTCAGACTCTGCGCGTGTTCTGGGCACATGAGGGGGCTGATAGGAGAGGCAAGAGTGAGGCAGAGGGACCTGGAAGGCACTGCCCCCGTGGGCAGCTTGTGTGGGCAGCCAGGGGCTCCGCGAGGCCCTCCCCTCCACCTGGCCCTGTGGGGGCTCAGGGTAGCACTGTGGCTGCAGGAATCCAGGGTTCCCGCACTGCTGGGTGCTCAGGGCCACTCTCGGGGTGAGGGGTCATTTCCAGGGCGCAGGCACAGCGGTGTCCCTGGCAGGGGCACAGATGAAGGAGATGAGGGGCACATACACCATGGCATTATTCAGCCATTACAAAAGAAGGAAACCCTGCCACTGGGCACCCGGAGGGCACTGCATGGCATGACTCAGGGGCGCTAGACATGAGGAGAGAGGACATCGAGCTCCAGCTGTGAGGACAGAGGAGCAGAGAGCTGAGCTGTGGCCCAAGGATGGCGCTCAGCGCTGGGCTGGACCCTGGAGGTTGCTGAGGGTGGATTTTAGCTCCTGCTGCCGACACAGCTGGGGACCAGTGAGGAGGGCGCGAGCTCACCTGCTCTGCCGAGGCGCTCCTGTTGCTGTGTATGTGCACATGGAAGCCACATGTGTGTTGCTGTGTATGCGAACATGCCACACACGTGCGGGTTCTATGCAGAGAGAAGGCTCGGGGCTAGCAGCCACTCCACATGTCCCCAAGGCCAGAGCATAAGGCAGTTGCCAAAGCTGCACCCAAGCACACACATTTGTTCCTGGAGGGCTTCTCTCTCACCTGCCTGGTGACCAGCTCAAGTCACCACTTGCCTCAGGCCCACTGAGGGTCGCACCACGTGGTCCCGGAGGTGTGGGGGTGGGGCGAGCCACAAGGGCGCTGCGCAGTGACCCGCATTCCGGTTCAGGCCTGCGGACGGGCTGAGGGTGCCCAGAGAAATGTTGTGAGGACTGGCGGGGCGGGGCGGGGCTGCTGGCCCACACAGCGGGCACTTCACAGATAACGCCGAATCGTGGCAGTTCCAGGTCTGGCCACTGCCCAGCTCCAGGGCCAGCTTGGGCTCCTGGGCGGCCCCACCGAGGATGGCCCTCACCAGCATGCTTTCTCAGCACGCTCCCTGGGGCCGGCAGTTGGGGCTGTGGCGAGAGCCGTGGACCGGCTTGACCTGGGACCCTGGCAGGGCTGCCTTACACCACCCATTCTCCTGCATCTTGGGGGCTCAGGCAAAGATTCTGCTGCAGTTTGGCCTCAGGATACTTTACACAGCTTCAGAAATCATCCACAAGGAGGCCTGGAGTCACACACTGGGGATTCCAGGTGCCAGCTGGCGCTGGTGACAAGCACTGTCCGCCAGGGGTCAGTGATGCGCCCCTTGGATGTGCTCCCCTCCCCCCGCTGCAGAGCGGCCTCTCGCAGCCCAGCCATCCAGAGCCTGGCCAGACAGGGCTGAGTGGGGAGGTGAGGGCCTGGCCTGTGTGCACCGTGGGCCAGGAACGGCCAGTAGGGCTGGCAGCAAAGCCCGAGGAAGGTCTGCTCTCAGGGGGCACCCCTGACAGGCCTGCCCTCCACCCAGTTCCTGGAAAGCCCTGCTCGCCTGTCTGCCTGCTCCGCCCACAGCCTGCGCCTTGCTGTGCTCGGGCAGTGGCCCGGGAATGCCCAGGATGCTGTGCCCTTGCCAGCTGTGCGTGGCCACGCTCTGGCTGCTAGACTGTGTGACACCCATACACCACCAGAGGAGGGGCTCTTGGACTCAAGCTTTTAGTCCATAACTGACTGACTCCAAGGCAGGAGGACGCAGGGGGGGCCTGGGCAGAGGACAGCTGCTTATGTCACGGCGGCCAGGAAGCAGAGCAGGAGCTGGCAAGGAGACAGGACTCGGGGTGGCCCCAGCACCCCGCCTCTCTTCACAGCGCTGGTCGGCTACTGTGCCCAAATCCAGTCACTTCCAAAAGCCCTGTCTCTGGCTGCACCAGCCTCCTGGGGTCATCTGGATATACACAGCTCCGACAGGCTCTCTGGCCTACGAGGGGGCTCTATCCAATAAGCCCACAAAGAGCTGAAAACATCAAAAACGCCTAATCTTCCAAGCCCTGGCTGCGCAGCACAGCACTCAGACGCCAGTTTTGAGGGATGAAAGCCTCAGGCCTTGGTCACAAGCCGGGGCACCTCTCCCGGCTGCAGCATCCTGCCGTGTCAGGTTCCATTTTCTACAGACAGGAGAGTGGGGGAGTGACAGCAGCTCCCCACTGCACGGACACCAGCAGCGAGGATCCCCGTGCTGCTGAGGGCCTCCGAGTCTGGGCCAGCGCATCAGCAGCGACCACGCTGACACAGTGGGGTCAGTGCTCTGCACACCTCGGACAGCGCCAGCCAGCGCTTCCCACAGGCTGCAAAGGTGCGGAGCAAGGGGCAGCCAAGAGAGGCCGGAACTGGAGTGCCCAGTGCAGAGATCCTCGGTGGGGAGAGGCGCTCTGAGTGCAGA
>NDGN011478830.1:0-21023 GCA_002564285.1 Tympanoctomys barrerae
ACAAACACCATTAGAACAAATCATTCTATTCATTAAGAGAATGTAACTATGTATCTATCCTATGCGCTGTTATTTCTGAGCGCCCTACTTCATGTCCACTGCACACAGGGGCATGTATGCTGTGTCTCCTGAGGGATCATCCTGACCCCAGGAGCAGGTGCCAGGGTGCTGGCTCGGAGGCTGCTGAGACCCAGAGAGGCAAGGACAGCTGCCCAAGGTCGCCTAGCCCTTGGTGTCCTCGATGGCCCAGGAGGCACAACTCACAGCTGGATTCCCCCAGTCTGTGCCTGACCCCTCTGGCAAGCAGTCAAGAAATTCTCTGCTTGTGCCCCAGCATTCATCACTCCTCTTCCTGGTTCCACTTTCAAGCCAGACCAGAGCTAGCCATCCCCAAGTGCCTGGCTGCCCATTCCCAGGCCAGCCTTCCCAGCTTCAGCTGCTTCCAGAAGACCTGGGAATTCTTTCCCTTATCTGCAGGAGGTGGGGCCCTGCGCCAGAGCCCGGCTGGCTGCCTGCATCTCTTTGTGGCCAACCTGGGGAGTGAGGAGGGCTGGGAAGCAGAGGGCTGCTCCCGAGGCCCCCTGGCCCCCTGCAGCCGCAGCCCCTCCACTCCCCAGGTCTCCTGGCAGGGCTGGGGGCCGGTGCTTGTCAATGCATCTTAGCGATTGGAATGTGCCCTCTGACCCTGCCGTCGCCTCCCCAGGAGTTTCAGAGAAGGTCTTTTAGCGGAACCCCTGCCCTTCGGCCCTCTGGAAACAAACGCAGCTTGATTCTGCCTGTGTGTGGCTTGAGGAGCCGCTGTTGGGGGGGGGCGGTATTTTTTTTTTTCAAAAGTCTTCTGAACCTCAGCAGTGTTTGAAGGACTTTTATTTTGGGCTGGGAATGTGGGGTCTGTGGGAGGGAAAGGGATGGGGGGGGGATGCTGAGCCCCTGCCCAGAGCTCAGATTAGGTTTCTTGCTGGCTTTTTGTCATATTCCAAATCATTGCAACAGGGGGCTAGAGGTCCTGGGTGACTCAGATCTGGCGGGATCCCTTGACCAACAGGAAGGAGAATGAGAGAGGGCTGCCTGGAAACTAGCGCCCTCCGGGAGTCAGTGCAGCCGGCCCCCAGCTTCCCCTCCCAGATGGGAGCTTTCTCCCCAGCAGGCCTCTCCTGGCTTCACTGCCTTCCCAGCAGCCTCCTCTGTCCTGAGCCAGCGTCTCCAACACTGGGCTCCTTCTGCCTTCTGCTGTCCCTTGGAGAGAGACAGCTATCCGTGGGGCCTGTTGTATTTGTCTTCCCTGGCCCTGGGTGCCCACGGCCAAGGGTGTCGCTCTCCTCATTTCCAGGTGAGAAGCCAGGTGCACCGTTTTTTGCTCCTTTGTCTTTTGGCATTCTAGGGGTGGAACCCAGGGCCTCCAGCTTCCTAGGTAAGCACTCTATCACTGAGCTGGATCCCCAACCCCAGAGGATCGTTGTTCTGAATCAGAGCTCAGCACAACTTCTCTCAGCAGGGCCAAGGGAATCAGTATTTTCGGTTCTGCAGACTCAGACACCACTGGGGCAGCATGGAAGGCATCACGGAACACGGGGAGTCAAGGAGCTGAGCTGTGTTCCAATAAGACTTCATTGCCGGATGCAAGCAGCAGGCCAGAGACGGCCTGCAGTGGATTGCGATTTGCCCGCTTGTCCACATTCTGTACAATCTTTGACAAAAGTCATGGTTAGGTCCCAGAGGCCATTATGATAGAGGGCAAGGAGAGTATTTGAAAGGTTTGGGGCTAGGTAGGTTAGAGTTCAGTTCCTATTTCTGAAAAGGGGCTGGTCTGTGACATTAGGCTGGTTCCTTGCTCTGTAAAGTGTGGAGAATATCAACACCCAATCTAATGGTGGCTGGGATGATGTTAGCAATGCCCAAAGTGTGTGGTAAGCTCTCAACACACGCCACCCTAGATTTGTTGGCAATAGAAATGCAGCATGTCCTGACTAAACCCGTAGGCCCATCCTGAGTAAGACACAGAAGAACAACACTTCCTGGTTCTCAGTCAAGGGGCTGGTCTTGGCCACGTGACTCTCTCCAGCCAATCACATGTGTTGGATGTGACCAGGCCTAGTCTGGTCTTTGGCCTCTAGAGACTTCACAACATGACTGCACTGAGGCTCTAGGGAAGGCAGCCTGCTGTCCTGCTGGAAAGAGAGGCCATCAGAGGAAAAAAGGTGCTGTAGCGACGGCCTTGGCGCATAGCTGAATATTCTCTGGGGCTTCCCAGGCCAGCCCCTGGATAAGCATGGCCATGTTCATGGGCCCTGCAACACCACGTAGCATGGACACAGGCCCATGCTGAGCCTGCCCATCTACATGCCCACCACTGTCATTCTAGCTGTCACCATGGGGCCTGCTGGGCACTCCCCCAAGCTAGCTCCAACCTGCCTCTGGACCTCTCACCCTTTCATGTACATAAAACACGTTTTGTGAAGGTGCTGCTTTCCAAGATGGATCACATTCATTTTCTGTCTTCTGGTTCCTGGAGGAAGAACACTTGAGGAAGTTACACCTGAGCTGAGAGCTTAAAGAGAACCAGGAAGAAATTAGTGGCAAGTGGGAGAAGCAGCTTCCCAGGCTGAGGAAATAGACCATGCAAAGGTCCCAAGGCAGAGGAAGAGGAAGGCCAGCATGGGAGGCTTCTGGGGTTAAGACAGGAGGGCGGGACTGGGGAGATGGCTCAGTGGAATAGGTGCTTCTGTGGCAAGTGCAAGGGCCTGAGTTCAATCCCCGGTTCCGAAAAAAAAAAAAAAGAAAGAAAAGAAAAAAGAAGAAGAAGAAGAAAAAAGACCGGAGGGCGTCATGTTCTCTTTCAATCACCAGCACAAATGAAGAAGAGGATCTGTGGTGGGCTGAGTGGTGACCCCCACAAATATTTCTGCACCCTAATTCTTGCAACCTGTGGATTGAACTTTTTTGCAAAATGATGGTGGATGTAAGTGAATTAAGGATCTTGAGAGAAGATCATCCTGGATTATCCAAGAGGCCCCAAAATCTGATCCCAAGTGTCCTTAGACATTTAGCAAAGAGTGAGAGAAAAAAAATGCAATGTGGGGCTAGGAGCAGAGACTGAAGTGATGGGGCCATAAGCCAAGAAATGTGTGGTGCCAACAGAACCTGGAAGGGGCTGGATAAGTTCTTGCATAGAGCTTTTGAGTAACACATAGTCCTACCCACATCTTGAGTCCAAATTTCTGGCCTCTAGGATTTCAAGAAAATAGGTTCCTTTTGTCTTAAGGCCCTCAGCTTGTGATAGTTTGTTAAAGCAGTCCCAGGGCATTGGCGCAGCCAAATAGCTGGAGAGGCTCCAAGCCATGCCATGCCTGCCATGTGGTATAAAAGCTGGATCTATCCTTCCTATACTGACCGAAGTATTAGCCATTATGACTTTTGGTGTGCCTATTTCCACTCTGACCACACTCGTTCTTACTACCTGTACTATATCTCTGCTGTTATTGTGCTGAATACCTGTCTTGCTCAGTCTTTCTATAGAAAGAACCTGGCTGTGGGGATTCCTGGGTACCAACTAACTCTACCTCAGTTCTCCTTTGCTTCATGACCTCGGGCATATGCATTACTGTACCCCTCAGTGTTTACTAGTGCAAAAGGTATAAGATACACAAATATATATGTCAGATGGGCGTGTAGTGGCCACCTGCAGAGTTGAGTGAGGCAGCGTGCAGAGGGCGTCTGCGCACTGGAGAGCGAAGGACTCTGTCGAAGTTCTGGAGCCCATCGCGGTGTCCCTGTGTGAGTCGTATCAGGAGGTTGATGGGTCTACTCAGGAAGGTGGGAGAATCTGCACCAGGAACTGCAGAGTCTGCCCTGGGAACCAGAGTCTGACGTCCAGGGTGAAGGCCAAGACTAGGGCTTCTCTGAAGAAGCAGGAGCAGATGCGCCTTCCTCAGTTCCCTTTACACTGTCCGGGCAAGGAGCCGCCCTCTGGTGGACCACCTGCAGCCCGGAGCATGGCACTGCTGAGCCAATTGCTTCAGCTTCTCTCACTCAAGTGGACACAAGCATTGAACATCACAATGACCCTTTCTAAACTTTTTCTTTGGAAGGGACATTATGGACTCACAGGAATTTGTGAAAATGCTACAGACACTGCTAGGCATCCTTCCTCCCTTTTCTTCCAAGAGCAACATCTTGGAGAGAGCAGGATCTTAATTACAGAGCTGGCCCTCTGTGTCTGTGACTTCCGTAGCTTCAACCCACCACAGCTTAAAATATTTGAAAACAAAAATGCTGCATCTGTACAGGGTGTGCAAAACGTATCCCTTGTCATTATTACCAATGTAGTAGAGTATACTGACCGTGTGCAGAGCAGCACCACCGTGGGAGGTGCCCTGACTCATCTAGAGATGGTTTAAATCACACAGGAGGGCATGCATGGATTTTATGCAGATGCTGGGCCATTTTACATTATTGAGCATTCAGAGGTGTTGGTATCTGAGGGAGTCCTAGAGCCCCCCCCCCCCATGGATACCAAGCGACAAGACGTAGGACAATGTCCAAATCAACAAATTCATGGTGTCACACCACTGCTAACTAGAATACAGACCTTATTCTATTTCCATCATTTCTGCATCCTGTGTGTGTGTGTGTATGCGTGTGCATGCACGCGTGTGTGAATGTGCACATGCATGTGTGCGTGTGCATGCATGCACTCATGGGCACATGCATGTATTTCCCAACAACCTGTTGCTGTGTGTGGATTCCTGTGGCCACCACACAGTCAAGGTGCTGCAGGGCCTTTCCCCCAGCAGAGCCCCTTGTTCCACCCTTCAACCTGTGTGCCCCCTCCCCGCAATGTCCCTGGCCCCAGGTGCTGTGGATCTGTGCTGTGCCTCTGAGGCTCTGTCATTCTGAGCACACTGCGCTGCCAGCCTGGCAGTGCCTGTGCTGCATGGCCTGTAGCGTGTTTATTTACTTGTATGTCTTCTGGTTACCGTTCTTGACCTTTCTGGGCAGAGACATAAACTGCCTCCTGTAAACTCCTGATGTCCTCTTGAGAAGTTATTCTCAGGTGCTCTACTTCTCCAAGCCCTGAACCTCTCAGTCTGTAGAACAGAGAGGCTGTCATGCGGATGGGGAAACTGAGGCCCAGGATGGGAACTGGCCTGTTTTCAAACTGCAGAGCAAACCAGTCATGAGTTCAACTTGTTCCTGACTTGATCCAAGATTCTGTCATCCCCAGGAAAACAGAAACAGCCCAACCAGGGGACAGATCCCCGAAGAACCCTCCGACTGCCCACTGCCTGTCTTCTTGGGTGGTGCCTGCTTCTCGGCTTTCCTGGAGATGAGGTCTGGGCCCATCCCTGTTCCTGACAGTTTTGCCAGAGGTGATTCCTCTAGGGTGTTGGAAAAGCTGATACCCAGCTGTGCCATGGAGCTGGTGACGGCAGGTGGGTTGAGGCAGGTAAGCCTGGGCGACCACCAGCCCTGCGGACATGACCCCTAGACCCAGGCTGAGACAGACACATGTGTCAATAAACAGCGCGGTCGGGAGCTGACCAACGCCCTCACTGAGTTAAGAGCTTACTCATAACGCTCTCCTGCCACCAAAACATACTTCGGAGTGGGCAACAGTAAACATGTCACACAACCCGACCTGCTGCGGGCTCTGGGCCCTGGCCAGGCCCTGTGGCACAGGGGTAAGTCTGGCACCTTCTCTCCCTGATTTATGGACCACCCCAAACCCCCCCCCCCATCCGGAGAGTAATCAGAAAATGCTGAGGTTCCACTGGGAGGGGTGTGAGGTCGGGTGAGGGGTGGTGGAGGTTGCAGAGGAGGCCGTGGTTGCTACTGAAGGCTCTGGGAGGAATCTGGATCTGATTCCAAAAGCAGCGGGAGGGCGTACAGAGGGTTGAAAGTGCAGGGATGACGTGGCATGGCCAATGTTTTCAGAAATGTTACTCTGATCGCTGTGCAGAGTGTGCCCTGCACAGGGCAGGAGTGAGTGAGAGCTACTGGTGGCATCTGGGAGAGGGGATAACAGTGGGGGATGGGAGAGGGTGGCCAGCCCTAAGAGGGACTATCACAAGCTGAGACGATGGCAATGGGAGTGTCAGTGAGAACTTGGTGAGGATGGGGGTCAGAGGTGACCAGGAGTCAGCCTCACACCATGACCCCTGCCTGAGCTGGACATTAAACAGCCTAAGCCTGAAGCCAGGATTGAGTCCCCAGAGCTGAGGGAGGGACTCAGGGCCCCTATGTCAAATAGGGAGAGTGCGTGGCCTAGGTGCCTGACTCTGGAGGGACAAGTTTGAAAGAGCGTGGGGTGGCCATGGTGCCCTTGCCTCTCAGAGTGCAGTTGGTGGGGGTCTCAAGAGCTACCAGAGAAGCCAGCAGACGTGGTTGACAACCAAGGGGAGCAGGGTTGGAGGGAGATAGGGTCAGAATGACTCCTGAGACAACAGCAGTGGCATAGCACAGAGATAGACCTCTGTGTCCACGAAAATGCACAGGAACGGAGGAGCCCCTAGCAGTCTGCAGAGGAGGGTGGGTGGGCCACACAGAGTGTGGTGGAAGGTGATGGTGAGCAGGTAGGTGTCTATGCCCTGTGTGATCCCCTCTCCTTGAGTTGCAGAGGGGGCTCAGGCCTGCTTCTGTCCCATAGAATATGACAAAGGACAGGGCATGACTCACTCTGGCTCACGTTACATTACTCTTCCTCTTTTTTTTCCTCCCCTAATCCTGATTTTGAAGATGCCAACGAACCCCTAGGAATCCTGCAGCTGCAAGAAATTGAACTCTCTGACCCCTCAGGAATGAGAACCTCTCTCTTTGGCTATACGTGGGCCATGGGGCCCAGCCCTGGCTTGCACCCAGACTTGTAGCATTAGGACTCCCTAGGCCACAGGTGCCCAGCTCTTGGCTTGCCTGGGCTGTATTGGGCAAAGGGGAACTGGGCTGTATCAGGCCACCTACAAAATATAGAACAGAGGTAAAGTATATCAGTAATATCAGTCCTTCAAGAATATTTTTGATATCACATTAAAGCAAAATAACACAAGCTCACATTTAACAATTGAATAAGAAAATGTCCGTATCTACTTAAAAACCCATAAATGCACATTTTCACAGGCACACACATGAGGTAGGTTGAAATATTGTTTGCAGGACTCACCATGTTTTGGTCGCCAACTTGCACAAGCCCATGTGAAGTCTGATGCACTTGGGTTTCAATTTGACTACCTGTGGCAGGTTCGGGAGATGAAGTTAGCCCTGCACTGTGGCCTCCTGCACACAGTATTCACTCTGTCGTTGTCTGTGCAGTCTGGGGTCCAGCACTGCATGAGTGAGTCACGAGAAACACCACTAAAAATTGCGTGATGTTGAAAGCGTGCGTTCTGGGAGGGCTGCGTCTCTCACCGTCCAGGGTCACAGGTCACATTCCCACCGACTGACCACATTTGCCCTCTAGCAGAGGCTCCCCCTCAGCTCCCTGCAGCCTCCTGGCCCACAGAAACAGAGCCAAGCAAGGTGTGTTGTTTTAAACGCCTCGTGACAGCTTGTCACACAGCACCAGCATTCACTATGAAGGATGGCCCGTTGGACCCCAGCTCATACAGCACACACACGGACAACCCTAAATCCAGGGTGCACCAAGGATCTGCCTACGAAAGGAAAACGTCAGATATTCTAGATGGAAATACAGCATGTCCTCAGAAGCCAGGTGTAGAGGAAGATTTCTTCATCACAGAAAACATAGACACCAAGGAAAGAGAATAATGCATTTAGCTAGCTTAAAATTAAACCCTTCTGTTCAATCAAAGTTATTATAGTGAATTAAAAGAAAAGTCTAGGAAGAGACCTATAAACAAGTCGAACTGAGAGTAGATTGAATATATAATATGTAAAGAGCTCTTACAAATCAACAAGAAAAACATTAGGCACACAGTAGACAATTAGGAAATGAACATGACCAGATGGCTCTTACAACAGAAAACTCAATGACCAATAATCAGTGGCAGGGCTTAACCTCACTAGTCAACAGGAAATAGTCAACAGATAAGATCCACCCACTTCACGGTTTTTTTTTTTTTTTAACTTTGAAAGCTCTCTAGGAGGATGGAGTAAAGTGAAAATTAGGCAACCTGATCCACTTGTTGAATTTCTCTGGAAATGTGACCTGACACCCCAAGGAACATATCGAGAGACGTCCGCAGCTCCTTGTTACTAACAAAAGTTCCTCAGTAGAAAAGCGAGGAGTGAATCCAGGTTTGTTCTGACAGGAGAATACAGAAATCTCAGGCAAGTGTGGCACACGCCTGTAATTCTAGCACTCTGAGAGGCTGAGGCAGGAGGATCAAAAGTTTAAGCCCAGCCTGAGCAATTTAGGGGGACCTTGTCTCAGAATGAAAAAAAAAATGAGTTGGGGATGTAGCTCAGTACAAAGGCCCATGGCTCAGTGCCCACTGCTGCAGCACAAGTGAATAAATGCTGAACAACAACGAGCATGGTCTCCTATCTGCAAGTGTCACCGTCAAGATCTGCAGTTTGATCTTCGAGCATAGTACTGGGTTTTCTATGTATGATTTTTTTTTCCTTCTATATCCTACTTATGATAAAGCTTAATTTACAAATTGGGCATAGTAAGATATTAACAGCAATATCTAACAAAGCAGAATAATTATAACACTACACTGTACTAGAAGTTATTTCTCCTACCTTTTATGACTTAGATCTAAATGTTCCCTCAACAGTCTTGTCTGCTGATAGGTGGAACCTTTGGAAAGGGACTGAATGGTGAAGTTCAGCAGCTGGCCTGGGGTTGGGAGGGTGACATGGCAGGAAGAGATGGGCTACGGCTGGTGTGACTGGGAAGGGAGTGTCTCCCCCCGGGCTCTTCCCCACTCCTCCTCTGTTTCCTGTCTCCTGTGTCCTGGGAAGCTTTGCTCTGCCCTGGGTCTTCTACATGTGATCAACCATCCAAGGACCAAACTTCTAAACCACCAACCAGAATAAAGCTCGCCTCCTTTGAGCTGTGAGTGTCCAGTATTGTGTCCCGGTGGTGAGAGAATGACCAGGACACTGTCTGGCTGTACCGTGTGCCTCCTTGCCATCTTCTTTTTCACTCCTTTTTCTCCACACACTTCTCTGGCTTTGGAAGCCACTATTTTATTCTCTCCTACTCTGAGACTGACTTGTTAGCTTCCAGAGGTAAATGGAAGCATATGCTATTATATTTCCACGCTGACCTATTGTGCTCGACATGGCATTCTTGGGTCTCATCCGTGTGGCTGCGAGTGACAGCACTTCATTCATTCTTTATGGACTGGCCCCACTACTAGTATGGGCAGCCACAAGCAACCTGCTGCTTCTGTAGCAGACTTTGATAATAAATCTAAAGCCTTCCCATGATTGCAGAGAGTTCTTTTGAATGGTATTGTTCTAGAAGGTTCTGTAGATGCTCAGTATTTCCTTCTGATTTTTAAAAAGCAGAGTCTAAGAGATGAGCACGGGGGTGAGAGAGTTCAGAGGTCATGTGACCATTTTGAAGGAAGACAGCGGTCCAGCCTGGGGACAAGAGGTCCCGGGTGGGGAATTCTTTTGCTCTAGCCAGAGCTGTCTGAGGGGAGTGCTCGGTGAGGATCAGGGAGGGTGAGGAGCCAAGGGAAGATGGGAGCACCAGGCCTAAGCAGTAAGATCTCTCAGGGGACCGTGGTGTCCCCAGAGGCTACCACCCAAAGCCCCTCTCAAGGGACTCCTGCCCTTCATTCTTCCAGGCTCTTGCAGGTGGAGAAAAATAAGACCTGTCGCAGATATTTGAAAAATGTGTTGATCACTTTAACAAATATTAGTTCAGGACAACAATAAACAGACCCCAGAATGTCCTCTCTGCAGCTATAATACAATGAAATCTATGCTAACAGGGCACCTAACTGATTGTGTGTGTACAACTTCCTTCATAACCTTAAGTGTCCCCCAAGCTCCAGGGTGCCTCCCTGCTTCTGTAGAATCACCCTTTGGGGTGTGGTGGGGGAGTTCTCCAAATGAACAGGTAGACCCTGGGGTTGTGGAAGCTGTTCAGAGGCCAGGAGTAAGCTGATATTAGAACCTCCACTCCTATGGGTTGGCTCCTTGCATTCAATTTAGAACAGTCCTGCAGGATCAAGATGATGGTCCTATGTTGGGGGAGGGAAAACTGAGGCCACAATGGGAGAAGAGACTCACTTAGGGCTCCTGAATGGTGCAACCAAGCCTGCCCTGAAAGCTGGAATCTGGACTCCTCCCAGGAGATCCCAGGAGATCCCACGAGAGCTGGCTCTGAATGCATCAGTATCCCCATGTGTCTCCTATATGCGATGCACTGTGCAGCAGGGCAAGAGCAGTCCCCAGATTCCCAGATACTTCCTTGGCTCACTGCATCCAGCCCTTTTGTGCTGTGCACAGGTGAGATGATTCCTGGGGTGACAGAGGGCCAGTCCCTGCTTCTTGCCCCCACCTCTCCTTCTGCCCATTCATTCAGCAGCCTCTCCCAGCTGCAGGTGTGACCATGTTTAGTTTACAGTCATGCTCTCTCCTCCCTCCTTGTCTGCTCACTGTGTTCAGGTGACAGCAAGTCCCACCTGGCCCCCTGCTGAAGACCCCATCACCCTGCCCTGGGTGCTGGAGGCAGATGAGGTGGGGTCCTCAGGGAGCTCTAGTCACTGGTAGGGACAACCTAGCAGTCCCTTCCCTACGCTGTGAGCCTTGCTGCTTCAGCCCTGACTTAGCAAATATTGCCCATAACCTGCTGGTAAATGCTTGAGGTGTTTCAGGCTGCAGGATCCCAGCAGTAGATGGGCTGCAAGGCTCCGTTCTACAGAGAACTCAGTTCTTCAGAGAACGCACAGGGGCAGCACAAAGAAGGGCCACCCTGGGCTCCAGGAAAACTTCATTTGTGAGTTCTGGAATTTAAGTTTGAAGAAATGTCCCTGTGTCATGAGTTATCCTTTGGATTTTTCTTTATAGCCATTTAGAAAATGGTTGTAATTTTTAGCATGTGGGCCATCCATAAAAAGGCTGCAAACTGGATTTGCCTCAGGAGACGGTTTGAGGACCCTGATCTTCCTGATTTATCTCCCTTTGAAGGGAATGGAAACATTTCAGTTTTTAAGTTTTTTGGCATATGTTCTGGGTGGTTCTGGGTCTAGTCCATGCAGACAAGGGAGTTGGAAGTAATGAACAACATGGCCAAGAAGGGTTGGAAGGAGGTTGGGAGGGGTGTGACTGGCAGACACAGGGTTTGGAGTGTCCCTAACTTGATCTGGGTGCTGTCTACTCAGGGGTGTTGGGCTTGCCACAGTCTGTGAGCCGCATACTCACATGCACATGATCTATTACTTGGCTCACGTAAAGAGCGTGCTGCTTCTCTGCTGCTGAGACTCTGTGTGAGTGGCCCTTTGGGACCATGGGAGCCCCAGGTCATGCTGGGAGGAAGGCAAGAGAGAGAATCACCATGGGAAATGATTTGCTCTTATTTTTCACATGCAAAACCCAAACCACATCTCATACAACCTACCAGTAAGTAGGGGCCCTCAGCACATGCCACACATGTGTGTAAAGGCAGCTGTGTAAGATATTGATCTCAAGTCAACATGGCAGCATACGTACCTCTAATTCTAGCTCTTTGGGGGGCTTAGGTGAAAGGGACGCAAGCTCAAGCCCTGCCAGGACAACCTGGCTATTTTGAGAAGTGAGATCCTGTCTGGGGGTGTAGCTCAGTGGTAGAACACTTACTTCGTATGCTTGAGATCCTGGGTTACATTCTTAACGCTAAAACAAACAAACAAACCAACCAAAAAGATTTTGCATTTGGGATGCTCTGTACAGCAGAATCCTGGCAGCAAGGATGCACAGAGATCTGCTAAGGGGAGGGTGGTACATCTGAGGACAGGCGCTCTTCATGTTAGCAAGCTGAGAAGCCACTGTTCATTTATTAAAACATGAAGACAAACACCCCTATGACCATTTCTGTATGTAACTAGAGAGAATCTTCTGGAAGAAGACATGAAAACCATGGGCATGGCTACCAGGCTCAGGGATGGAGGACAGGGCCTAGACTCAGGCACTTTTATTCTTTTCAATCATGCACTCAGTGATTTTGCAATCCTGGACAAAACCTAGTCCCAAACTTGGGCTGGAGGTGGGGGTCCCATCCATGAAGTACTGGCTAAGCCTTTAAGCCTTCTGAGCCTTCAGGGTACTCTGTGCCTCTGGGGCCTGAGTGGCTCAGCCACTCTGCAGTCCTGAAGTCCCTTATTGCTCAGCAAGCTGCAAACTATGGGCTGGACAAAGGGCCCTTGTGCTCTTTTGCCAGCTCTGAAGTCCCACCCTTGGCCTCTCTACTTATAGCCCACTGAACCTGGGGAAGTTCTCTTTCCAGATTCCCCTTCAGATGTCCAGGGACCTTCTTGGTGCCAGAGTGGTTTCATCTCCTCCTCCACCATATCAGCACCCTGGGACAGGAGGAAGGATCTGGTGGCATGGCTCAGAGCCAGGGAACTGTTGCAGGCCCAGAACACCTGGGCAAGGAGCCCTGTCCCTCTGAGCTGTTTCCTCATCTGGAAGATGGGGTGATAATCATGCCCAGCCATTCCATAGATAATGAGGACTCAAAGGAAGGATGCATACAGACATCCTGAAATTGCAATGTTTCCTGTGAGCTGGCGACTCCCCTCCCAGGTATCTACAGAGAGAGTGGCATACATGTATCCATGTGGAAGTTCTCAGACGAATGCCCATACCAGCACCATTTGCCAGAGCCAAAGGGGAGCTGGACAGACAACATGTGGCCATCCTTACAGTGGCCTCTTCTGCAGCCTGGGCAACAATGAATGCAGCTCAAGGCACAAACGGCAGCCTGGGACTGCTGCTCAAGGAAGAAGCTGCGCATCATGGACACCCGGCACGAGCCTGTTCCTAAGAAGTCTCCAGACCAGGCAAATCTATGAATGGAAGAGAGTCTCACGCTTCTTGGGGCTGAGGGGTATGTGGCAGGGTGGGGGCGACAGCTAAAGCTCACTGGGTTTCTTTTGGGGGTGGTGAAAATGTCCTGGAATCCCCTGTGGTGGTGGCTGTATGTATCTGTGAATACCCTAAAAACCACGGTGGTGTGGGTTGTAAGTGGGTGATCTATCAAGTGTAAATTATGTCCCAATAAAGCTCATTTAAAAAGCTTTAATGAAGCTGTTATTTAAAAATAAAACTTGATGAATTTGATCCCCGGTACAAAAGTAAAAATAAAAGTAAAACTTGAGAAGAACTAAGCTTCTAGAACTAAGACAAGGGGAGAGAGAGAGAGAGAGAGAGAGAGAGAGAGAGAAACTGAAAGAGACAGAGATAGAGACCGCAACAGGCAATATAACAAATTGTTGAATTCCTATCATTTTGTTTAGTGAAATTCTGCATTGTTCCTATATTTTATAATTTTTATTCTATTTAAAAATAAAAATTAAATTAAATTTTGAAATTTAATTTTAAAATTAAGAGACTATGAGTTCATATTTCACTGCCTTCACTTCAGCAACATTAATTGGTTCTTTGTTACTCAAAGTCTAAAGAGGGTAAAAGCTGGGAATCTGGGAACCCGGGCTCCTGCCATCACCTGCTCTGCTTAGGTCTCAGTTTGACCCTTTTGGCTATTTTCTTCCTTCTGTACCATGCTGCATGGTCAATGTATACCAGGTTCTTTGTTGTTGTTTGTTTTTCCTGCAGAGTCTCACTACGCAGCTCAGACTCGTAGTGATACTCCTATTTTCAGCCTCCCTAGTGCTAGGATTACAGGCAGGTGACACCACACCTGGACTCCATGGCTGGCTCAGGGCACCCGGGGGTGGGGCCGGCGTGCCATGTGGTGCCAGGGATTGAACACTGGCCCTTGCACTTACCTAAGCAAGCGCTTAGCCTGCTAAGCTATCTCCCAGTCCTCAGGTTCTTTTTAAAGTTTAATTTAATTTTTATTTTTAAAGAGAATAACAAAATAATTAAAAAATAGAAACAATACAGAATTTCACTAAACAAAATGATAGGCATTCAACAATTTCTGTTGTATTGCATATCGTGGCCTTCAAATCAGCTGTTCAGATTATCAGGCATAATAATACCAAAGTGGTTTCTGACCTAGCTTGTGCTCTCCTGGGTGTTGCTGCAGGTGTGATGACATAGTCTCACTGGAACTTGGGCTCAGACCTCCAGGACTCAGGAGTTAGGGACCCCTGGCTTCAAAGCAGTACCCATGTCTGGGCCCCTCCCAGGCAGAGTTCAGCAGGTGGCCCCTTAGTAAAGCTGCAAAATCCCCAAGCTCCAGTGTCTTGGTTACTTTTCTTGTTGCTAGGACAAGATACCCCATGCCCACAAGTTAAAAGCAGAAAGGTTTATTTAGCTCAGTTTGTGCAGGTTGCAGTTCCTAGTCAGTTGGCTTGAAGGCAGGGTAGCCTGGCAGAGGAGAAGCAGTTCATGGCATGGCAGGCAGAAGGAAGCAAGCGGCTGCAGCCGAGGTGGCCTTCCTCCTCTCCCTTTATATTCTATCCAGGCTGTAAGCTTATTGATTGGTGCCACCCTCTCCCTGTGAATCCCAGCATCACACCCTTAATCCATATTCACACAGCCTAGTCCAACCACCTTCAAGGCACCCCACGTGTGACAGCATGAGGCTTCTGGGTTACATCTAGATATGAGCCATAATACCCAGGGATCCAGCACAGGTGAGAGAACAGCTGAAGGGCCTCTGAATGCTTCCATCTGTAATGGTCCTTCTGCCACACTGTACCCTAACTCCAGGACCCTCAACACCCACTGCATCCTTGATGACATGGCCTAAGGCCTCCGATGGGACCATGCACTCAAGGCTTCCTTCTGCTAAAAGGAGAGGGGAAATAGCAGATACTTTTGAGAATCTGACTGTGAATAACAGGAGCATGTGGAATACAATTCAGACCAGTTTGGTCCAGTCCAGCTCATGGCAAGGAGCCTGGTGCTGGGTGGGTGTCTCTCCCCAGGGCAACTCCTGTTTGTGTCAGGCATGGCTTCAGTGCCAAGTCTCCTAGTTTTCCTGGTAGGAGCAATGTCTCAGCTCACCCTGAGCATGGAGCCCAAAGGTCCATCCAGGTGAGTAGGTGACAGCCATAGCGCCAAGGGACAGGCAGGCTGGGACACCAGGACACTCCAGATGTATGTGTGGACATGCAGCTGGGACTGGGAGGGAGGTAAATGCAGGAGGGCCATCAGTGTCTCATGGGAGGAGGGACTCACTCTCTCCCAAGCCTCCAAAACATGAGCAGCCCTTGTCCCTTGTGCTACCTTGCAGGACCCTTTGGGCCCAGGCAATGCCTCCCTGTGCCACCTCACTGCTCTGGCCCAGTTGCACCACTGTCTTTGCTCATCTCTGTTGCAAGAGCTGACTGCAGAGCAGCACCCACCCCCAACCAGCTCCTCCACTTGGCAGGGGCCAGAGTCTTAAAGAATCTAATGCCACTGTTCCCAGCTTCTGACTCGCTCCACCGCTGCATCCTCCACTGACTGCCAGCCTCCGTCTCCTCTGTCACCTGAGACCCTCACCTCACTCACTCTTCTGGAGCCCCTAGCTTAGCAACTCCTTGGCCTCTGTTCTCAGAGATACACTGTAGATGTTCCTCATGTCTGCAGGGTACTGGTCCAGGAGTCCAGCGGATACCGAACCCTGCAGAAGCTTGGGCCCCTTGTATGCACAGCACAGTTTTGGTGTTGATGCACACATGTTCTCCTGTAGCCTTTAGTCCATTCTCAGATTTCTCCTAACACCTAAGACCCAGTAACTGCTGTGTAAATAGTTACACTCAACATGTCCTTTAGGGAATGATTAGGAAAAGTCTGTACACGTTCAGTGCAGACATAAATATTTTAAAGAATTTTTTTGAGCCTCAGTGGTGGCGTCTGGAGCTGCAGAGCCAAGGGTGTGGTGGGGCCGGGGGTGCTGAAGTATTTGCTGCTGATTATCCCCTGGGGCCGAGGTTAGACCTCCCTTGCTTATGTGTCACCAGGCGATAAGGCATTGAGAGGCCTGGAAGTGCTTGTGGAATTGATCAGCACACTGGCCCAGGTCCCATAGTGACCTGAAGCAGAAGGGACAGGAAGGTGATGAGAGGGGAGCCACCACCCAGCGCCTGCCCCATGCAGCCTGGCCCACAGCGTTTCCACGTGCATCCCTTGCCATCTCTTCACATCAGCACATCCCCACCCTGCAGAGGAGGAATCTGAAGCTAAAAGAAGTATAGCCAAGAGGAAGCCAAGAGGAGACAGCCTAAGACTCAAACGAAGAGCCCACGCTGACTCTGCTCCAGGCTTTCTGGGTCTTAGTGGCTAAAGACCTGGGTTGGTGACCTCCTTTGTTCTATGGAGAGACATTGTTCTAGCCAATTCCTCTCCTGTTCATCCATAAGGAGGTCTCTTAGCTCATCTCTGGTTTTTGCAGGTAATGCCAGGGGGGCCCAGGAGAGGGCTCTGTCTGCAGAGAGCCCTGTGGACAGACCAGCTGGCTGTCATTATATGTATGAGTATGGGGACACTACTGGCTCCTACTCCGTCTCCTGGCTTTTGCTGTGCTTTGGCAAGCCCCACATGGCTTCTGATCTCATACAAAGCCAGAGTGTTAATGCCCAGAAAGTGCAATGGGTGGCAGAACTATGGGAGGTGGAGATTTGATGTCCCAGCTCCCTTGCTCCTCAGGTGGCAAAATGCCCAGGTGCCTTTCGGTGCCCCCAGAAGGAAGGAGCCCACCCATCTGCAGTGGCATGTGCTGTCTGCCACACGAAACTTGCTCATCCTCGGCTCACCCTCAACACCACCAGCATTGCACCCCTGGGCTCAAGTGGGCTGTGGGGCAGCCCAGCTAACCCCATCCTTCCCCATTAGGGCAGGGAGCAGACACACTTCAAAATCAGAACCTTGGATAGAAGCCATCAGCTGGGAAGAACTGGGGATGGTGACCCTGACCCCACCCCTCCCAAATCTGACCTGCTCCCGAGGCTCCCCTCTTGCAGCTCATTTACAGGAAGCTAAGGTTCCTGTCCTGCATACTTGAGCTCGGGCCAAGA
This sequence comes from Tympanoctomys barrerae, assembly GCA_002564285.1. NCBI lineage: Eukaryota > Metazoa > Chordata > Mammalia > Rodentia > Octodontidae > Tympanoctomys > Tympanoctomys barrerae. The sequence goes on from NDGN011478830.1 coordinate 17,088, forward strand.
GATTCTTGGTATTATTCAGAAATGAGCTTGTTTTCCTGATTCACAAAGAGCTCTCGGCCTCTTTTCTCCCCAGCCTCTTCCACCTGGCTCTGAGTCACCTCCCAAGGCCCCAGGACATTTTCCAATGGAGGGGGCCAGCCCAAGTGGAGGGGAAGCACTTAAGGGGGGCATCTGGCTTGGGGGATACCTTCTGCAGATTAGGGGCCCAGTGTTGGGGTTGCCTCCAGGGGAGGAGGAGAGGGGACCCAGGTGTTGGAGACAGGCTAGAGGGACAGGATGTGGGCCTGCTCCTTCACACCTATTGTGTGACCCTAAGAAGGTTATATCTCCCTCCTGGGCTGTTTCTGCAGTGAAAGGCCTGAGTCTGGTCTTCTTTCTTCCATTCTGAATGGGACCAAGAGCAGGGAAACTTTGCCCTGGCCTCTGAGATGTGTGGACTTTATTTTTGTCTTCTCCCCAACTCATTTACTTGTTTCCTTTCCTCCATGCCTAGTCATATGCAGGGCACTGAGGATACAGAGATGAACAGCTCTGGCCTGGCTGCAGAAGCCCATGCCTGGCAGGTGCCCAGCATTGACAGCCAGTTCCATTGAAGGCAGAAAGAATTACGCTATTAAGGCTGGATCCCCTTGGCAACTCTATGCATGTCTGATTGTTAAATCCTCCAAGCCTTCCATGGGACAGCTTCCTGGAACATCTTTGCTTTCTAGGCCAACAAACTGAGGGCCAAGAGGAGTGGACCAGGGCTATACTGTTGGCAAGGGAGAATCAGGTCTTGGATTCGAACTTGGTCTGTCAGGTTCCAACTCATGCTTGGGGTCACTCCTTATGCCTCAACTCAGAATCTGAGCAGGTAGGGAAGAAGTCTACAGGGGAAGCAAGGTAGAAAAATCTAACCAGGGCCTGCTAGGGAGGGCAGGATCTTCCCAAGAGCCCCAAATCTCTCCCCCTACCCGGCCTCAGCTTTAGGTAGGGTGGGAGTGGAGTCACTGTCTTGTCACCATAATAGCAACATGTCAGTGTTGCCGACATGGTCCTACTAAGCTCTGATTGGTGGGCTTTGGCAGAGCACTTGACACAGACCAATCACGGTAGCTCAAGGAAGGGACTCACATGATTGGCTAGTTGTAGGGGCATGCAGAAGTCCTTCAGTTGGTGGCTGGGGTTAGTGCCATCCAATCCACAGTGAGAGTCAGAGAAGGCAGAGCCAATTAAGATGTTCTTAGCAGAAGAGATGGGGAAAATGTCCCCTACACCATGTTCCCTTTAGAAAAAGAAACAAGAACAACCTCCTGCCAATATTCATTTAATTTTCAGTGATCGAGAACCACTTTGTAAATGGAAATACCAGTACTAACAACAGAACACTATAATAGAATAATGGTTTTCATTCCCAAAGACTATCAAAATACTAGAATAATGCAAAAATAATAATAAAAGTACAATATTTTGTGGCAAATCGTGGGGTAAGGTTGGGCCTATAAGCCAAGTGTTACCTTAGAGTAAATGTGACAGTGACAGTGAATTTTCTCAGGCAAGATACAGCATTTTAGGTAAATTGACTCCTGAGCCTCTCTGACATTTGGAGGCACAGAGAAGCCAAGAGACCTGCACAAGGTCACACAGCCTGTGTGGGTATCTGAAGCCTATAAGCCTGGCTTCTGTGTCCCTGTGGAACCTTTTCTTCTCAGAGCACAGCTTCCAGCTGAACTCAACAGACCCTGCTTGGGGGTGCAGCAGGACAGTAAAGAGAGAGGGGAAGGGGCGGCTGGGTTTGAGATGCACCCAACACCAGGTCTGATGGATGACACAGGTGACAATAGCAGATAACAGACCTGGCTGCCATCTGTTGTCCCACCTTGGGTGTATGACCATAGTGGCTAAATCACTGTGGAGTCTGAAGACATCAGGGCTGCGCTGGTTCTTGTTCCAGCTGGCGCTTGTCAGCGCTGCTCAGCGACCCACTTAGGGGAGTGTCTGGGCAACTTCAAGTGGCCTCTTGAGGACACTTCTTAGAGAAGGACCCAGGGTCAGCGGTGCAAACTTCTTGACAAGGACCGAGTGTGGGTTGGAGGGTGGGGGTGGCCTAGAATCCACCAATCTTCTGTCAGCATTCTTCTCTGCCTGCCTGAAAAGGTTTCTCTTGCTGCAGTGTGTTTCATTGTCATGTTGCTTAAATATCCAGTGTGATCTCCCCAAGTAGCAACCTTAAACCAGAAAGTACTTTCATGGCCTGTAGATTCTGGAAATGAAGCCAGACCCAATCTTCATCTCTTTCCCTCCCTCCTTTCTTGTCTCTTTCTGCACCTTAATCAGCTTTGTACTGCTGTCACAGAATGCCTGAGGCTGAGCAATCTAGAGTGAACAGAAAGTTCTGGGGCTGGGGACGACCAAGGCTGCAGGCTTCTGGTGAAGGTCTTCTTGCTTTGCTGTGAGCTGATGGAGGGCTCATGGCCAGGAAGAGAGGGAGAGTGTCAGGGAAGGAGATGAGAGGGAGAAAGGGAGAGAGAGGAGAGAGATGAACTCATCCCTTTCTCCTGGAACCCACTCCCTCAATCATGACCTCAAACCATGACCCAATCACCTCTACAAGGAGCCACCTGCCAACATAGCTGCATGAGCAATTGAATCTCCACACACAGACTTTGGGGGACACACTGAAGCCACAGTGCTCCCCTTGCATCCTTCTTGTCTTTCATAGAACTAAGTTGTGCATTCACTGTTTCTCAGGCCTGAGTTAGCATCCTGGGAAGCAAATGAACAGGGCTTGTCACTGCCTTTGGGAAGCTGATGGTCCTTCAGGTAGGTGGGCTACTATTGTCAATACCCTGAAGGTCAGGAGAAGCAGCTTTGTAGACCCCTGTGGGCAGGTGGAATAGCTAAGAAGAGCTTCCTAGTTGGGGGTACAGCACAGCTCAAGACAGAGGCCCAGAGTAGTTCAAGGTCATGGCCCATGTGTGGTCTGGTCATATGTGGAGTTGAGCTGGGAGACATGGCCACAGCTCAGATGGACTGTGGGTTGCCACATGATAGAAGGAGGGCAGAGGAGTGGGCCAGGATGAGAAGAGCACTGGGAGAGGAGTCTGGAGACACCATCTAGGCTCTCTACGGTGCAGAAACTGACTCTGTGACTCATGGTCCTCTCTGACCCTCAGTCATTGCATCTGTAAAAGCTGAGTCTTATTCTGTTGGCCTCCCAGGTGCTTTCTGATTCAACATGTGAGGGGTTTCAGGGATGTTTCTTGCTTTGGCCTTTCTGGAATTGCTCTCACACTTTACAGTCCTGCAGAAACCACATGGCTCAGGGATATGTTGATCTGTCCATTCTGGGTAGGTCTGTCCACCATGGCTTTGCAGGGGCCATGCCTGGGTTGGCACTGTGTACCACCCAAATGATTTCTATTTTATTTTATTATGAAAGCCTACTGTAATGGTCAAAACATAACGCCAAGTATTTCATTATTAAAAGACCCCTATAGTCTATTATTGATTCATTTGCTATGTTTAGATTATTTCACTCAATAATTAATGTGTAGGCAGGAACCTGGGGACCATTGGGAGCCACATGGCAGCCACAGGAGGCTAAGAGTTTCAGGACTTTGGGGTGACTAGAAGTGGGGGAAGGGAACTGGGAAGGCTGGTGCTCAGGCAGGGTGATGACCAGCTTCTTTAAGACATTTATGAAATCAATGGCCCCAAAGACATACTGCCAGCCTATATTGTGCCAGGAACTGTAATTTACCACCCAGATATTAACAACATCAAAACTAGGATGTTGATACCTTAATCACCCACCTATATACCCATCCATGCACCTGTACATTCACCCAATGGCAAGTCCACCAATTTCTCTATCTACTCATCAATTCATTCTCCATCCACCCATCCATCCATCCATCCATCCATCCATCCATCCATCCATCCATCCATCCATCC
>NDGN011478833.1:0-12369 GCA_002564285.1 Tympanoctomys barrerae
CAACAAAAAAATCCAAAAGGAAAAAAAAAACATTATACCTAGGGTGGGCTGTGGGCCTTCCTCACCCCAACGGCCCTCACCCCTAGCTGCTGGAGTGGAGAAGCAGGGTACAGGGGACCCTGTGGCCAGTGGGAGTGGGTCAGTGGCACTGACACTTCCTGAGTGGCCACAGGAAAGGGCCACAGGGATCCCCGTTCTCGGCCTCCCCACCCTAGGCCTCTGAGTGCAACTGTGTGATGAAGCAAAGATGCCAGCTGTCTTCTCCCCACCACAAGGGCAGGAGTCCAGGGACAGAGGCCTCTCTCCCTGGGGGACAGAGTGATGAGAGGGTCTCCATGGCTGGCTGGCTCCCCTTGGGGAGGAGCAGCTGGGGCCTGGTCTGCAGTCTGGGGGTCAGGGCTGAGGGTAGTGCAGCAGAGTAGATGACCCTTGTCATCTATATCTCCCCAACTGAGACAAAGCAAGCCAGCCAGCAACAGACGAGCCCACTGCCTTCCTCTGCGCTCTTCGGGAAGGGCGCCACCCCTCCACCCACAGCTGCTCCAGTGGAGGACTCAAAGGACACCACAGGGAGACAGTCACAGGCACTCAGAGGGCAGGCCACGGTCCTAGAGGGTGGGGCTGCAGGGGAGGCAGGGCAACAGCAGGGGGGCATCCCAAAGATGTGACCCCACCCCACCCGTGACAGGCCTGCCACAACTCCAGAGGAAAATGGAGGCGAGATGGCGAAGGATCTCTTGGTCTAAAGCTCTCCAACTGTATAAAGTAGTATGCACACACTCCACCTACTCTCCCCATCTGGGCCATGGGCCCCTATCTGCCAGGAGGGAGGTAGCTGGACTTCATAGGGGCAAGAGGGGAACCATGAGTGATTTTTTTAAACTTACATTTTTAATAATATTATTTTTTTTTTTAAAAACTTGGAGCTGGGACAAGTGGCAGAGGGAGGAGTCCAGAACATTGCCCGTCTTACCAGATGTCCAGGGAGAGGGATGCTCAGCCCAGCCCCATGACTTTAAGACCCCAGGGCTGTGGGTATAGACAACCTTGGGCTTCAATGGGAAGTCAAGAGGGGGGGACCCAGAACCTGGGGTGAGGATGGAAGCAATGCCCTGGGAGTGGAAGTGGTCAGGACGTCTCTCAGAGCTTCAGGGTCTACACAGGCATCCGTGTGAGAACCCCCTCCCCCAAAGGCTCCACCGGGGTCAGGCCCAGGGTAGGGCAACTGGGGGGCAAATCTTGGCGCCTGCCCCCAGTGAATCCAGCTCCTCCCTGAAGTGGGTGGATAGAGGCTGCCCATTTTAGATGCTCACTCTCTTCATTGTCTTCTGCTCCCAGGGCCGCGTGGGGTGGGGCAGGCAGGCAGAGCGCTAGGTGGCCAAGACAGGGCCTTTACTGGGAGGCCTGCGACGTGGGGTTCTCCGACTTGCTTTCCTGGCTGGACGGGGGCTTGCTGTTCCAGGGGCTGTTGGCGCCCAGTGCAGGGGAGTTGTTAAAGCTGTCCTCGTCGTCAATGCCGTTGGCCGCGTCAAACTGCGTGTTCTCCAGCCGAGTGATGAGCCTCTCGTCCTCGTCCCCGAACTCCCCGCCCATCAGGGTGGGCTCCCCCACCACCATCACATCCTGAGAGTGGTGGAGGTCCCCAAACATAATCGGGGCAGGGGCTCGCCCAGCCCAGGACAGCAGGTGACCCCAAAGCCCCTGAAACCACCCTGGAAACTCAACACGCCCCACCCCACCTCAGCGCCGTGTGGAGCCCCAGCTCTTCCAACCCTCTGCTCCCAGAGTCCTTCCCACCGAAGGACACCAGAGCAACTTGGCCCATGGCCCACATCCGTCCAGAGTCCAGGGAGAAACTCCAACCTACTTCCCTAGCTCCCTGGTCCAGCCTTCCCAAGCTCTGGGTACTCCTAGCCTTCCGTCCACGTTAGAGAGAGGGAGCAGTTCCGAAACATGAGGGAGGGAATCGTGCATGTGTATATGCACCTGTATGTGCGACAGGTCTGCACGCCACAGAGTCTGCGCATCCCTCTAGTAGTGTGAGGGTGCATGTTTTCAGTGGACTATGCCCTGAGCTGTTGGACCTGAACGTCTGTCTGTTCTGCTGGCTGTCTGTCCCTGTGTGCTCTCTGTGCCTACTACGGCCTAGTGTGTGCCTAGCCAAGGGCCTCTCCGCCCGCAAGGACAGAGCTCATCCAGGCACAGTGCACGGGGCAAACTGTCCTCACTTCTTTCTGTGACTGCTAACGAGCTCAGGCTGGACAGGGGTCAGGGGTGAGTAGTGGGGCAGCCCAGAAGAGAGAAGAAAGCCGAGATGCTTACAGGTACCTGGCTGGAGAGGGCGAAGGTGCTGGCTGGACTCTTCTTCTTGCTGTTGCTATTGTTGGTGTTGCCACCCCCAGAGCTCATGGTGCTGCCCCCCGACATCTTCCGTTTCCGCCGTTTGCTGGGTTGCTGCCGTGTGGGTTCCGCTGTGCAGGGAGAGAAGCCCCAGGTAGGAAGAGTGCCCTGCGGCCCCATCTCCTACGCAAGCCACTCAGGGGACCAAACTTTCCCTGCCTGTCACAGACCCAGGAGCAGGAAGGAGCAGAGACCATCACAGAGAGGCACAGCCCCAGCCCTGGGGAATTACTCACCAGGGGGTGCCACCATGCGTTGCCACTTTTGGAAAAGGCAGGTCTTGAGGCAGTCTCGGGGGCTGAGGCTGTACGTCTTGTGGCGGGACATGAGCTCCTGCATGGGCTCGAGTATCACACACAGCTGGGGGCAGATCAAGAGATGGCTGTCAGGAAGATGTGGAGTAAGACCAAAGGGGACGGGGCTGAAGCGGGTGATCGAGACTCACTCGGAGGTAGTTGAGAGTAGAATTGGACAGCCCACACCGGGTGATATTTTTGGAAAGCTGATCCAGCATCTGGGGGTCCTGGGCCTGTGGAGAAGAAAGACTACTAGCATCTGGGTTGCATGTGCTTACTGGTCCTGTCACTTGAGCTCCAGGATACCCCGAGAAGAAAGGGGAATGAAGGAAGACAGCCTCGCCTTCCTCTTCCATCAGGGAGCTAGGCTCTGGCCTGCCCTGCTCCTCGTGCACTTTAAGTCTGCTCACAACTCACATGCATGGCCAGGATGCTCCGGGGGATAAGCTCTCGGTGCTGCCGGATACTGAAGTGCCAGGTCTTTATCCGCATCATGTCATCAAACATGAACTCCAGGTACAGCCGGCCCTCCACACACACCTGCGGACGGGCTTGTCAGTCCTGCCCCCACCGCATACCTAAAGGTGTGCCTGTTGCCCGCCACAGCTCTCCAGTTTGCTTACGTCTGTCCCACTGCTTATACTTCTGCTACCTGCACGTCAATCTGGGCGCCTAACAGATGCAGCAGCCCCCACACAGCTGTCATTCCCTGGGCTGGGGATACAGCTCAGTGTCTACCTGGCAAGCACAAGGTCCCTAATTTGATCCCTAGTACCACAAAAATAAATACACAGCCGTCGTTCCTGGCCCTTACACACAGCAGAAAGTTTAACAAACCTGCATCTTTTCCGCACATAGCCAGTGACACCATCTGCTGCAAGCTCTATGAGAACAGGTTTTTGTTCAGTGTACAACTTGAGACATAGAAAACTATTGTTTTCAAACCCAATAAATGTTTCCTCAATACTGCACTGCCTACCATCTCGGGTCCCTGGGGTGACCTCCGAGCGCACATTATGAGAAAAGCCCAGGTACCCCCTGCTCCACATCTGTGGGTGGCTGACCTGGGTGAACATGGGTTTTCCATGCTGGGTCACCATGCTGCCCTGGTCACAGTCAAGGGACACGAAGTTGCTGTGGAATGCTTCCTTGGGGTGCTTAAGCACATAGTACAGCTCTGTAGCACCCCCCTCAAAAATGCTGCGGAAGTAGCGTGGAATCAGAGTCCGGCCAATGGCTGTAGAGACAGGACAAACTCTTCAGGACCAAAAAACCAAGAAGAGGCCAGACAGACACCTCCCCTGCTGAGATAGACCAGTAGGGTGGCTCTTCTAGACCCATGTCCAGCCTGCAAGTGACACAGGTGCAGATCCTCCAGTCTTCCAGAGCAGGACCCAACTCACTGTATCTCTTTGGTCCATCCTCCAGGCAGAACGTGATGGTCAACATGGCGTCATCCTCAAAGAACTCTGTGGTGAAAGCATCCCACCAGAGATTGTCACACTCCTAGGGAGAGAGGACCAGTGAGTACATGTCCCAGGACAGCCCACTGGGACAGACCTCCCTTCCCAGCCTCTTTTCCCTGGGCCACACCTCTGTCCAGTTCTGGAGCCGTTTGTTCAGCTCAAATATTCGATAGTCAGTTTGGTTGCCATACGGTGTGTGCCTCCTGGAGAAAAGAAGAGTGGCCAGTAGCAACAGGGCCTGAGCCCCAACCTCCACTTCTGCCTTCACAGATGCAGTGGGAGGCGCTTCCCTCCCACCTGGACGCCACTTACCCAATCCCAGGCTCCAGGTAGGTAGGCGGGTACATAGGAGTTGGGCTGTGTAAGGGAAGAAGCTATGAGGATGGGGGTGGAAGGCAGGAATTATGGGGGGTCATTCCCTCCCCTTTCCAGACAGGTCCCCATCTGAAGGGTTAGGAGGTAGGCCAAGGACTCACCCCACATCCCGATCCAGCATGGTGCCGGGATGAAATGGGGGGAAGGCGTTGCCGTTCGGGGGCTCCTTCGGCGAGTACAGCTTGAATGACTTTGAGGAACAACCTAAAAGAGAGAAGAGTCCCCCAAGTCCCTCTTGGAGCACAATTAAAACCCTAATTTTTATTTGGCAGAGCCCTGAATAACAGAAAAGGAATGGAAACGGACCACCGTAGAATGGATATCAGAACGATGGTTTTTATAAGCTCCCTTTATATCTACATAGTTTCCTTCAATCCTCACAACCACATTGTCAGGCACCAGAGCAACATTCTCATTTCACAGATGAAGCAACTTAGGGCTGAAAGGATGCCCCCAGATCACAGAACTAGCAGAGCTAGGGTCTGAGACCAGACATCCTGATTCCCACGTGTTGAGCTAGTTCTACCTGACTCCATTTGTAGGGACCAGGGTATAAAATGAAAATGGGAGATTTGGGAACTCTTCCCCTCCGATATCCCCAGGGTCTCAGAAAGGCAGAGGATAGAAAGATAAGGGGGATGTCTGCTGGGTGCTACCCACCAGATAACCAGCTGGACCTTCTGCCTCCTGTCCCAACGGCCCTGCCTTATCAGCCCACCCCCACACCACACCCACCACAGGGAGAGTATTGTCTGCCAAGCAGAAACTTAAACCCTGACCCCCTTTCTCTTGGGACTTGCAACAGAAAGGGAGACAGCCTCCACGGGATCCCACTGCACACAAGTGGAGCCCAGGAGACACCTGGTAGCTAGACACAGGCGTCTGCTGTACGTCTGGGCCTGGGCCACATGTAGCCCCTCTTCCACCTCGTGCCAGACACACCCACTGGGGAGAAAGTCACAGTGGGACAGGAACCGGGCACTCACACAACTTTATTCCTCCCTTCCCTCTAAAAGGAGGAAAGCTGAGGCATACCCCAAGGATCTACCCCCAGTTACTCCTTTTACAGGTCCCTAAAACTTGATTGCGAAGGCAGCTGTTACTGACTAGTATCGGAAACCTCTCCCCAATTTAGATTTTTTAAAAAGTCTACTTTGGTCCTTGGGGGGGAGAAGACAAAGACCCTGTGCCAATATGTGTCATTTAATTCTCTCCTGGGGGTCCCTTCTCACAATATGGGCAAGAGCAGGTCCCAGTGGGGCCCAGACCTGGTGCCAAGAGCGAAAGCTTGTGTTGGCCTGCACACGCGTGCACCGCGCCTGGCCCAGCCGGCTCCCACCCTCCGCTCGCCCCGACATGCCTGCGGAGTGCTGGAGCTCTGCAGCCCCAGGCAGGACCGGGGTGCCTGCGCTGGCGCAGCCACGCACACCACCTGCCTCAGCACAGCTCGCACTGCATTTCCGCACCGGGCTGGACGAAGCTGTGTCTCAGGTCAGAGGCAGCCCCCAGCCCCCAGCCCCCTTGACTCCCTCTCCTCCCGCACACACTAAGGCCTCCCCAGGGCGGGGCCGCTCAGGAAGACCCGCGTTCGGTCCAGGGCGCCACTTCCACAAAGGCTGCCCAAGGCCTGCCCTCTGAGTTCCATCCCTCCTGAAGAAACACATCAATTCAGGAGCCTGAAGACAAAGGATGCAGGACACCTGGGTTCCTCTCCAGGTCTGAAACAAAAGTGTCTCAAAATCTGTTTCTCTACCCAGAGAAAGGGCAGGCACTGTCTGAGCCCAGCTGACAGTTCTCATGAACTAAAGCCCGGCGCCTGCACCTCTACTTACACCTCCAGTGAATGGACACGAACTAACTCGGATCTCGCCAGAGCCACAGCAACTCCCAGTGGCCCCAGCACAAGGGGCTTGAGTGAGAAAAGAAGGGGAGGGACATCACCGAGACCATCTGTGCCCGTGGCTGCCGGTCCCCAGCAGCAGGGCCAGAGGGAGCAAGGTGGGGGTGTGTGAGGGGAACCTGTCGCCGGCCCTGGACAGGGGCACCCCTCTGCCAGCCACCTGATGTCTTCAGGACGTGGGTGCGCAGGGGAGGGCCAGCAAAGTTTTCTCGAGGCGGAAGCGGCGTGCGGGGAAGCGGCGTGCGGCGGAGGGCCCTGCAGCTGGGCATTCCCATGGTAACCAGGCCCGGCCGCCGGCTCCCGGTCCCCGGGAGCTGGCACAGGTCGGCCAGCAGCCCTCAGCCCGACCTCGGCCACGGGGCAGCTCTCCTGGCCGGTGGGCACGGCCTTCAGTCCGCCCGCCCCCCAGTGTGCGGGACGACGGACTTACCTGGGAGAACGGAGGGGGCCGGGCGGGGTGCAGGGCCGTCGGGGCGCCCCGAGCGGCCCTGGCAGAGGCAGGAGGCGAGGCGGGCCAACTTCCGCGGCTCCCGTCCCGAGCGGGTCGGACGCCCGCACAAGGCCTGGGCCGCTCGGCCTCGGCCCGCCCCGCGGCGGCCGCAGCCCCGGGGGAAAGTTACGGCGCCCCGGGCCGGGGGCCCGCGGGGCGTCCGGGGCCTTCTTTGTTCGCACGGTTTCCCTCAACAATGGCTGCTCGCTCGCGCGCCGCCCGCTCCGCCGCCGCCTCCCGCGGCCGCCGCCTCCGCGCAGCCGTCCGCGCTCCCCGGGCCCGGGCCGCTCTGCGGGCGCGGGACGCAGGACCGGCTCACATTCACGCGCGCTCGCACACTCAGACACGCGCGGCGCCGCCGGCTCCTTCCTTTCTCCCTTTCTCTCCCTCCCGGCCTCCCCGCCCTCCGTCCCCTCCCCCTCCGCGACCGCGGCCCGGGGCGGGCGGAGGGTGGAGCCGCCCCCGGCCCCGCCCCGCGAGCTGGCGGGAGGAGAGGGAGGAAGGGGACCGCTGAGAAAAACAAAAGAGCCGGGGGCCGGAGCCGGGACGGGTGCTCCGGCCCCAGCGCGACCAGCACAGGGCAGAGGTCCCGGGCAGGGGTCAGAAGCAGCCCCCAGCTCCCGGGCTGTGCTGAGACCGGGAGGGAGGGCCATGCTGGCCCCCGTGGACTCCCCGCACCTTCCAGCGGCCAGCCACACCTCCTCCCCATCACTCCAGCTCGCCGCTCTCAGGTGGAAGCTGGCCTAGGCTGTCACCCTAGGCTACCCTACGGAAGTCCCAGGGCGGGAGGGAGAGGCNGGTGGGGTGGTGGCTTGTTTTTGACCGAGATACATTCTGACTTCAGCTTGCAAACGGGGCGGCAGGGAGGGGGCACTTCAGGGTTCCCTGTCCCCAACCCAGTCTTAAACGCCCTAACAGCGCTCTTCCACTCTGTCATCCCTAAGCCGCTCAGGTGCCGGGAAAGAGGTGTTGGCAGAGACGGGGAAGGCACCTGCCCACCCACTTCCCCTAGAAAGGGCATCGCGGGCTGAGTCCTTCCCATCCTGGGTAGTGGAAAGGCATGTTTAGTGGGAAAGGGCTGTTCTCCGGTCTCTCTACAAGTATCCCAACGGGAGGACACTTCCAAAACTTGGGGATCTGGGGCCGGGAAGATAGCTCAGTAGAATAAGTGCTTGCCTGGCAAGTGAAGGGTCCTGAGTTCAATCACCCGTACCAAAAAAGAAACAACAACAACAAAAACTTTGGGGATCAGTCCAGATCCTATTACCTAAACATACCAGAAAAGGGACACACAAATGTGCACACAGGGGTGTCCTTTCATTCTTTAACAATTTGAATATATTCTTTTTTCCCCATCCTATCCCAAATACATTCACACATGACCCAAGGACACCATTTGTCAAGTCACACCCACTGGTTGTCTATGCAGTTAACAGTGCACCTGGCTCTGTGCACCCCCTACAGAAAAATAACACCTCTCCTCTTCACATAAACCAGTTATCTGATGTACACTTCAACCTGTGATATATTTTAAACTACCAAGCCCTGATCAGCAGACATGGTGGTGCACACCTGTAATCAAAGCACTCAGGAGGCTGAGGCAGGAGGATCATTGAGAGTTCAAGACCAGCCAGACCCTAACTGAAAAAAAAAAAAGCCCTGAACACAGGCATGCATACTGATACATAGTATGTCAGACCCCAAACTTCATACACACTGTGACTTCTGACACACAGCATCCTGTCACTGTTAGACCCCAAAGAACAAAGTCTGTGTGTTATATAGGGACTTAGCCAACAACCCACCCTCCCTGAGACCCTTACACCATTCCCTGCCAGTCTTGACCATGTAACATACCCCAGATTTCAGAAATATTTCAATCTATGACATTTGGCCAGCTTCTCCAACTATATATAACCTATCACCAGAGCCAGGCCTGGTGACACATACCTGTTACCTCAGCACTCAGAAGGACTGAGGCAGTAGGGTCACTGCAAGTTCAAGACCAACCCAGGCTACACAGTGAGCTCAAGGCCAATCTGAACTGCACAGTAAGATGTCTCAAAAAGATCCCCCCCACCAAAAAAGAAAAAAACCTACCACTAGGATAGAGGCCACGCCTACTGACTCCAACACGCACAGCCCCACTCCTCACAGATACTCCTCCAGTCATGTTTCCTGCCTTTAAACTTTCCAAAGCACGCTGCACTTTAAGTTGCCCTTACAGGGCTTATTCTCAACCCCAGCACAAATAGAACCCCACCGACACAAAATGTCTTTTTTTTAATTGAGGTTCTGGGGCCTGAATGTAGAGGTCTCACATATGCTAGTAAATGCCTCACTACTGCACCAGACTCCCAAAGCCCTCAAATATCTGAACTTTGAATAGATCAGAGTGAGACAGGTCAGCCTGAGGGCCTGAGGTGGAAACTCTGGGCTTCTAGGGCTAGATGTAAACCCAGCCCTGGGGCACCGTGGCCTTTCCTATTCCCATCCCCCTGTAGCCAAGATGACCATCCTCAAGGCAGGCAGGAGGAGTGTGTGCTCTGGTTTCTGTCCTCCGCTCAGACCTCACAACCTCACCAGTCTGAGTCCTCAGAGGGGAGCCACAGGGACACCCCCTCCTCACTGTGGGGAAGGGTACATAAGTGGCAAGAGGCCTCCTGACTTTGGCATACCATTCTTCAACAAGCTCTGGGGCTGGGGAGATAGCTCAGTAGAATAAGTGCTTGCCTGGCAAGCATAAGGCCCCGAGTTCAATCCCCAGTACTGCAAAAACAACAACAACAAAAAAAAAAAAAAAAAAGAAGAAGAAAAAAAAAAAAAACAAGCTCTGAGTTCCCTCCCTCCAGCAAGTGGGCTCCTGCTCTCCCAGCCCTGCCCCTGCCACCCCTTGGGGCAAAATAGTCCCAGCCAAAGGAACTACTCTGAGAAGACCTTAAATGGGGAGGGGGGGTTTTTGCAAAGAATGACAAAGGTGACTCCTTGGAGAACTCCTTCTGGAGGTGGGGACCTGGGAAGGCAGCTGGCCCCAGCACACAGGATGAGGTACCGGCACTGCCCCCTGCCCGGGCCCCTGACCCAGGCCTCCAGTGTGCCTGCCCCCCTTCCTTTGTCTGTGCCCGGCCTCCCGTTGGCCTGGCGCTCTGCCATCCTCCTCTCCTGGCTCTCAGCCGCCACCACTGCTGCCTCCTCCCCTCCCCTCCTCCCAACCTTAACCCTTCTGAACCACATGCTGCCCCAGACAGTCCCGAGCCCCCCTCAACATCCTGCCCAGAAGATGCCCTACAGAGGCCCTGTCCCTGCTTCTGGCCATTTCAGCCCCAGATGCTGTTCCCACCCAGGAGCACTAAGGGAGTAGAGTGGGGGCAGGGTGGGTGTGCATGTATCCTGTGGTGTTTCCGTGTGTGCATGTGTGTGGGTCTGTGTGTGCTCCAGCTTCCCTCAGTCACATGTGTGGGGCATGTGCTGTCTCTGCTGGGCTGGGGGAGGAGGAGGAGCCGGGAGACAGCAGAGCACAAAGGAGAGACTCAGACAGACAAGCAGGCAGGCGGCGGGCAGGCGGGCGGGTGGCAGGCGGCCTGCCAGGGTGCCTGGGCCCTCACCCCAGGGCTGCTCAAGGTGAAGCTTGGGGGTATGGGCCTGGAAGTACACGCTGTCATGATGCCCTTGTGTTCAAGTGTGCTCTCACCTTTGCACGTGATCCTGTCCCCTCTCATCCAACTCCCACCTTGGCCATCAAGCCCCTCCCCAAGTGGTTCTCTTTTAAGCCTACGCTCCGTTCATTGTCTATGGCATCAATCCCTACGACTTCTTCATCCAGGAAAGAAACTCCCTAACCCTAGCCATATTTTTGCCCCTCCTTCAGTCAGGCCTGCAGGCACACAAAAGGAACAGGCCTTTGGCCCTCATGGAAGGTGTCCTCCTCCACAAACACACCCTAGGTATGGGGTCCCCAAGTTACTTTGACAGAATGAGGAGGCAATCGACTGGACAGGCACCCTGCCCAATTTCAGGGCCAACCTTCCATCCATCTCCTGACTGACACCTCAGTTCCCCTATCTACTACTGGTAGGAATGAAGTGTAAGAATTTCAGGCAAAGGGCTGGGTGTAGTGACACATGTCTGTAACCCCAGCTACTTAGGAGGACAAGTTCTGAGGCCAGGCTGTGTAATTTAGTAAGCCTCCTGTCTCAAAAGGTGGCTGTGTATGTAGTGATAGCACTCAAGGGGCCCTGGGTTCATCAGCCATGACAGGGGGGAAAATTAGGTTCAGCACTATCTGGTTCAGGGCCTTCGTTTCTGTTCTGCCCACATGTGGTGATGGAGAGTCACCTAAGCTAGGCTCAGGGCACACAGAGCTCTGCTGGGGTCACCAGCATGGGCTAATTGTAAAGGAGAAAATACACCTATAAACATGGCATACCACGCTGGTGTGTGGGGGGATGATAGAGCTAGGCAGTATTCCAGCTTGGCAAGCTCTTCCCTCCTTCTTTCACCTACCCTGTGTAGGAGGAGCCAGATATTCCAGGGTCCTCAGGCTCTCACAGCCTGGCCTCTGGGCCCTATGCTCTTCTAATTCTTCAGTATCAGCCATGGCAGACACTTGAAGTACATGCCCATCCCAACCCAGCTTGGCCAGGGTCACATGATTTTCAAGGAAGCTTCCATACTGGCAACTTCCCTTGGGGACTGTCTCTGTATGCGTATGTGTTGGGGGTAGGGGGTCCAGTTAGCAAAGGATCAAAACAGACTACATTCGGGGACACTGACTTCCTGGAAAAAACTGACCCTGGAGAGGGAACAGTGGGCCACTTTGAGGATCCAGGAGATGGACAATGTTCTGAGGCCCTCTGAAGACTAGCTCTCTCTCCAGTCACATAGTTCTTCTTCACTCTTCCTGGCAACTGAGCTAGAGCCTACTCTCCCAGCCCAGAGAAAGAACTCAGAGCCAGGCTGTCCGGGAAGAGCTGACATGTGTTTTGGAGAGGCTGTGATCTGGGCCTGGGTCCTGCCATGTACTATAGGAGGCCTAGCGTTGCCCCTCATAAATCAACTCAGCAAGTCACTGATTTCACTAGCTTGCCTGGGGCTGCTTCCTTTTTCCAAAGGCAGAGATGCCAGACCCATGGGCTCAATTACAGGGCACCCCCAAGGATTGTCTCCCGTCCCTCGGGAGGGCTAACCTTCCCTGACAACAGGCAGGAAAGGGGGAGGGGGGGTCAAGACGAGCCCAAATCAATCCTTCCCCCTAACAGGGTCCTCAGGAACTGCTCAAGGTTGGGTGTCACTGGGTGGGTAAGAGGCAATAGGCAGCAGGAAAGGGGGGCAACGCAAACCAGCCAATCACAACTCTATGATGACCCAAGGGGGGGGTCAAAAGTCCAGAGTCACTTCTGATTGGTTAACACCCTGGAATTCTGGGAATTTCAGTCCCCCCCC
>NDGN011478838.1:0-12302 GCA_002564285.1 Tympanoctomys barrerae
GCGCTTCCCTGGCAAGCACAAGGGCCTGAGTTCAATCCCCGGTTCTGAAAAAAAAAAAAAAATACAATGCATTTACTGACATGGTGATAAAAAATAAATTAGAGGCCGGGGACACGGCTCAGTGGAATAAGCGCTTCCCTGGCAAGCGCCGAGCGCCTGAGTTCAATCCCCGGTTCCACAAGAAATAAATAAATAAATAAATAAATGAGAAAAAGATAACAAAAAGGATGTGTATACAATCATAACTCATTTTTATCAGAAAAAAATGGTGTGAGGAATAACATAATTTCAATTATTTAAGATAATTGAAATTATTTATTGCTACAGAATTTCATAAAAGAACCAATGTTACATTATTTCACGTACAGAATAATCAACTGCTAACTCTATGAACGTATGCTGACTAGCTGACAAAAGTAAATACTAATTAAAGGCTTTAACCAGTTGAATTTCCATTTAAAACAAGCCAAGAAACACACTACTTGTCTTACTGTAGGTAATAAGAAAAGCGAGAATGTGATGATCAATTTGGTATCATTGAAAACTTGATTCTTCAACACAAAATAAATCAACTGAATCAAATGGTATGCGTATTCTTTAAAGCTTCTGATCCATATTCCAAATCACTCTTCAATAACATGGAATAGCTACTTCTCATCAGGACCATGCAAGTATGGCATTTTTCCTAAAGTAGGGTCAGCAAAGGAAAAGCTCAGTTCCAGACTTGTAGGATGTAGACAAGATTCTGAACCTCAAAGATCTTGCCAAGAGTTAGCAAGTCATTAAATAAAGGATAAGATTTTTTAAAAAAGAAAAAGAAATTCCAGCTGCTTTCCTTTCCAATTAAAATGTTTTTACAGAAAATTTTCCAAATTTTCACCAGAAAATATCAAGTCCCTGAGTTTTCTTCCCCTTAGCAAGGTTGTATGATTTGTATTCCTTGACTACAGAATTATTTCAGTGAGATAAGATTTGGGAACCAGAATCTGCTTAAACTCACTTGCAATGCATCCTTGGAGCCATCAAACTGTCAACAGTTCTCAGCATGAAGAACTGGAAAGCCAAGAGACAAATTTCATTTTTAACACAATAATTAAAACTCTTTCTTTCCTAACTAGTGAAAAGCATTTACTCTTAGCTTTACAGAAAACCTCATTTTCTTTCAAGACCTTGGAACACATTTCCTCACAATCTATATGTAATAATTTCTTCAGTATGAATTTTCCAAGGTACTGCTCTTTGTCTTTTTGGTCTTCTTTTGAGCACCACTTCAGCCTTAAGCACGCTAATTTTAGAGTTTGGCCTTAAGGATAGACTTGAGGCCAACGCCATTCTTGTGAATAAAGGTAAACCTGCATTAAGAACCACTGTCTCCTAAAGAAAATAAAGTCAATAGTAGTTTGATATCAATAAACTAACATGCTAAGAAGTTTTGAGTATAAAATCTTACACTTTTACTAACAAACTAACATGAAATAAAAATTGAGTAGATATTTTTTCTGGAGGTCTAGTGGGAAACAGGCAATGTATTGTGAGCAAAAACTCCTCTTTCCTTCCCCAATGATAAAGCTTTCGCATTGTAATATGCAAAGAAAGAATGTGCACTCTGCTATAAAATTCTTCTCAACCATTTCTACTTCAAATATCTCAATCATGAAACTCGCAAGAAAAATTCACCTAATTGTGAAAAGCATAATAATAAAGCTCAACAAAGAACTGAAGTACCTAACAGACAACCCACACAGTCCTTTTCTCTTTTTTTTTTCCCCTTGGGGAGAGGGGGGATCCTGGGGTCTGAACCCAGGATCTTCTCACTGAGCCACACCCCCCAAAGCCTTAAGTCTCAAAGCTACCCAAATTGGGCTGGAATTTGTGATCCTCCTGCCTCAGCCTCTGAGAGGCTTGGATTTCACATCCTTTTATTAAAGGATTTAGAAGCAAGATGGAGATAAAGATTACAAGTGGATGGGTGAGAGTAAAAGGAAAGGGTTAAGGAGGGTAGAATGGTAGGCTCTATCAATAACTTAACTGTCCTAACGGTTTCAAGCATTTAGGGGCTGAGAGAAACACTAAATATAGAACAACATGGTAAGGGCTGCATAAAGTTATATTTTATCTTCAATTCTATCTTCCTAAGTTCACCCAGTCAAATTTTTACATTTGCTTCCTAGATTCCCCAAGTCTGAAGAGTTTTACATTTATGTTGTGGTTTGGTAGTTCAAGTAGATGTTTCTTGTTTCCTGAAGGAAAACGTTATTGATTTGTTTAAAAGCAATGATGAAAAGCATTATCTTTAGGAGTACCTGCTTCTTAACAGCAGAATTAAGGGTTTATCTATTTCTTTTTCAGCCTACAACGCAACCAGCATACCACTAAGAGCTAAAAGGCGGCTAAGGAGGGCCTTAATATCCTCAGTGTCAGTCAAGTCTTTGTTTCCTGGAGCCTTATGTATTGGCTTTGCAAAGTAACCTAATTCCCACTAACCAACATTCCAGGTCTCTTAAAACGGCGCTTTTCTAACATTAGATTTTTGCCAGTGGTCTGCTCTACTGCCTAAATTCAGAAACAAACCTAAAGTCAATCCTAATTTTTCCTTGGGGTGGGGGTGGGTAGGCAGATCTCTTTCATAATTTTTTTCCTAACTTTAAACTCTACTCCTCTGCCTAAATTAATAGCATGTGCTTTTATCCCTTGTGACCAGCCCCTTAAATAAATAAATAAATAAAATTTAAAAAGCCCTCTTTCTCATACCGGCGGAGACATCTAACTCCAAGACTCCTAAGATACAAAAAGCCTCTGGGATGTTGTTTACTTTTCTTGAAATGACCCAAGACTCCCCAATACTGCTCGCGATCGCGGCGCCTTTATCGCAGAGGCCGTGCACTCGGGGTCCCGCCGCAGGACCAACATCCCCAGCCCGGCGGAGGCGGCCGGCGGGGAAGGCACCGCGGAAGGAGCCACCGACTTTGCAAACTGATGGGCTGTAAGAGACAACTTTCAGGCACCGGGCAGAGAAGGTCGGCGCGATGCTGACCCGCGCCGGGCTGGGGGGCGCCGTCCCCGCGCGTCCTAGTCGGTGGCCCGCGGCGCGGGCGCGGGGCGCATTGTCCTCGCACCCACGCCCCCGCCAGGGCTCGGCCCGGCGCGCTCGGGTCCCGACGCGGGTCGGGCCGCGGGTCAGAGCCCGCCGCGTCCACACTCGCACAGGTTGCCCGGCGCGGGCGGGACGCACCGGGCGAACCATCTCCCGGGTATCTCCCCCACCTCCACTCCCAGTCTCAAACTCGGCGTCGCCGCCGACCCTCCAGCCCACCGCGAGCCCGGCCGGCTCCCGAGAGCCGCCCCGACCCCCAGCCCGGCCCGGCGCCCAAGGCTTTTGTTTTGGCCGCGACGGGAAAGAACGATCCCTGAGGAGGAGGTGCCGGGCTACTGGAGGCTCCTCTTTGCGGGGTTAGGCGGAGCACAGGCAAGCGCCGCCGCGCCTCCTCAGACTCCATACCCGCCGCTCCCCTTCCCGCCCACCTGGCTCCGCGGGGCTCACCTCAAAGCTGGGCACCGGGCTCCCCGGGGCCGCAGCGCCGGCCACTCGCGGCCACTGGTCCCTGAGGTACCCGGAGCCGCGATCTCCGCCGGTGCGCGCCTCTGAGCCACCGCGAGCTTGCGCGAGCGCCGAGGCGCGCGGCCTCTGGAGCGAGTGCGCGCGCACGCACTGCGCAGGCGTGCCGCGCACGCGCAATGGGGCCTCTCGCTCAGAGCGGCGTGGGGCTGGAGCGCCTCGTTGTTCTCACGTTCGCGCACGGGGTTGACGCTCTGAGCGTCCTGCACCGACGACGTGCAGATTCCTACCCCTGGAAGCTTGAGACTGAAATGTGCTCCTCACTCGTAGCAAAACAGTCTCTCCTCTATTGTAACGGCGGGGCTCCCTACGATCTCCCCAGCCTACAAGACCCTAGCACCTGCTCTGAGAGTCCTTTTGCCGGCCTCGGGACCCAGGGTCACCGGTGCTGCGGTCACTGGTGCAGGCAACGCGGCTCACCTGCCCTGTTGCAGCGCTCCGCGCTGAAGCAGGGCAGCAGACAGGCACGGAATACTCGTCTGGGAATATTTTACATCCTCTTTGCCAAGACCTAATTAAACAGGTGGAGCCTGTGGTTTTGTTGGCGAGTCCCACCTTTTGCTCCTAGGGAAGTGTTTCTTATCCCCCCTTCGACCTAATGTTTTGAGAACTGAAAGGAACGTTAGAGAACCTCAGTTTCCAAACACCCATGAATGCTTTCCGTAACCAGTCTGCATTCATTCAGAAGGCTGCTTTTCTTTTTCTACACGGCTTCGCCTTTCTTCTTTTCATCTCCTTTCACATTAGTATGGTTCTGTCCTGTTGGTAGCATACAACCTTAATTATATTGATCTTTTTGCGCAACATGAATGTAATTAACATTACTGATGCACCACTTAAAATGGGTAAGATGGTAACCTCTACGAGTATTCTATAGTATTTTTTTTTATTTTCATAGTGTTTTTTTTAAAAAAACAGGTTCTCAAATATTAACTGTTAAAGGGTCATGAGCTTAAACATCAGAGGTGTGCTATGTGAACAAATATGATAAGATCTGAAATGATAATTTTCCTAATAAATACTTGCTTATCCTGTAACTTTTTAAAAGTAATATTGATCCTATTTGGATATGGTAGTGAACAATTTTAATGCCAGTCCACCAGAGACATAGGCCAGAGGATCTTGAGTTTGAGGTCTGCCTGGGCTACCTAGCAAGACACTGTGGCAAAATTTTAGGTCACAAAAGTAATATTGATCCTTATACTAATTCTGGGCATTTTTTTTTTCGGTCCCCGGTAATTCTAGGCAATTCTAAGTAATATTGATCTGTAGGCTAAATCAGTGTATCTGGGAAGCCAGTGGTGTCTTTTTGAGAGGAACATGTCAGATAGGGCATGTGTGCCTGCTTTGTTTCCTCCCCAATGTGTTCATTCATATATATATATATATATATATATATATATATACATATATATATGATAAAAGCATGAAAATGAGCAAGAAGACTACACACTAATTTCATGACATGAGGACCTAAGCCTACAGGGTAGGGAGTGAGATTTGAGAAGTATACAAAAGGAGCTTCCACTGTATCTCTTAAATACACAGGAACGCGGATGCAAAAGTTGGCATTAAAAACAACTCCACAGAGATACAAAGTGTTTCTTATTGAAGTCTCTAAGCTTTTCTTCATGTTCCAGTTGTTGCATGTGAAAACAATACCGAGTGTCACAGACACTGAGCTACATCTGTGCCTAATGTGAACACACAGGGAACAGGGTGACTCACTCCCCTTTGGGGAATGATAGTCAAATGGATGGGCTATAGGACTGGA
This sequence comes from Tympanoctomys barrerae, assembly GCA_002564285.1. NCBI lineage: Eukaryota > Metazoa > Chordata > Mammalia > Rodentia > Octodontidae > Tympanoctomys > Tympanoctomys barrerae. The sequence continues at coordinate 5,391 of NDGN011478838.1, forward strand.
GGAGGTCCACAAGGTACTGTCCAGACAAGAGACCAAAGGGACCTTTTATCAGGGATAAAAAAATATTCAAATCCCACAAGCCTAAAGTGAGATGTTGTCTATGCTTTCTTTTACCAATAGAGTCTTTAATGAGCGGGAACTTCACAGAGAGGCTCAGGGCTCTTGACACTGTTAAAACCGGTCTCTTTCTGGATAAACTTGTTTTGAAGCCATAAATGTTAACTGGTAATGCATGATAATTTAGTATTACATGTACATGGCTCCCTAGGCCGCCCCCTCACACCCCCAAAGGCTTTGTTTATTCATTTCCATGCAACCTGGTCATGTGGAAAAACCACTAGGCTGGAATTCAGACAGCCTAGGTTCTAATTTCAGTTTGGCCACCTCCTGATCCTTTGTGAACTTGGGGACAGCGACAACCTCTATGGACTCCACTTTCCTTTTTTCTATTCAAATTGAAGAGATTTAAATGCTGCCTATTTAAAAAGTAGGAGAAGCAACATAAACACAAGGTTTATACATTTGCTTAAGTTGAAGGAGAGTACATTACTTTAGGACACAAAGCAAGGAGATAGCAAGGAGAGTTGGTATGTTTGTTGTTGCTATTGTTTGGGGATTTTGTTGCTATTGTTGTTTGCCATCTGCTGTGGGTGGAACTGCTGTACATTAACTGAAAAAGCATGGTTCTGGGAATTTGAACTTCTTGTATTCTTATAGCTCTATCACAGCTGTTAAGACTGTAAATCCTTCCATTAATTACACACTTAATTTTCTAATTTTTTTCATTAGACACCCACTCTACACACACACACACACACACACACACACCATATTCTCATTTTGGTCTTCATGACAGACTGTGTACTCAGTAAATTTGATAATTAAGTTAGAACAGATTTTTAAGAGCCCCATATTTAGAGTGAGATTACTCTTATTAAGGTATGTCATCTGCTGATTCCCTGATGTACCTGTCACCCAATCTGAATTCCATAATCCAATCAATTGTAATTGTGCTGAAGCACTTCTGCGATTGTATTTGGAGCAATCTCCTGTCCTTCCACTTCCCGCCGCAGGTGTTATTCATCCTTTGAGCTACTCTCAAATTCTCTTTCAGCCTTCTTTTACCTCTTGGTCACTCTTAAAACCTGGCGAAGTGGAGTTTGCATTTGGGAGCTCCGGAATGCTAGAACAATGTTACTGGACATGCTCAGAAGGTAAGAGCTAGTGTGGAACACAACTATCACTTGTCTTGAATGAAGGGTTTCAAAGCTGGTTGTTTCAGGATTGGATGTGTCTTCGTCGCTAGCAGTGGGGATGTTGTGGCCTCTCTCCCTCTCTTGGTGCCCACACCTTTTCGCTTTACCTCTGTGCCCAGTTTTGGAGCCAGCCCTCTTCAACACCCTAGCCAATCATGAGACCACACATTGTTGCCTAAGAGACCCCGGATGCCAGCGACAGGATTTCTAGATGGTGATTGGACTACTGAAAACTGAGAGGTGGGGGCTGCAAGGACGCACAGAAAAAAGCTGACCTGGTGCCACTATGGCAACCCCACCGCTTGAGGCTTGAAGAAGGAGCCCTGCTAAGAGAGGTGAGAGCATCGGCGGTGCATGAAAAAGATGGAGATGTCTTGGAGAGCTCTCGGGCCTCCCTCAAGCCCTGTCAGCATTCGGGGATTACTGTTCCATTGCCAAGTGCTGCAAGCTTGTAAAATTAACACCCAACAATCACATGCCTGTTGAGCCCTAGCACTTGGCAATGCATTATAGTTCTTGCCTTGATTTTAACTGGTAGAATGTAAGATGCATTCATATGTAAATCTACTCATATCCTATTTCCTGAGATTCCCTTGTCTAAGGAAATTAATGTATGGTGGCTGGATTAAGTGTTAGCAGAGAAACTCAATACTATTCTGATTTATACATTCCAAATAAAAATCTTAGGGCTGGGGATATAGCTCAGTAGAATAAGCGCTTGCCTGGCAAGAGCAAGGGCCTGAGTTCAATCCCTGGTTCTGCTAAAAAACAAAACAAAACAAAACAAAACTTGCAGTGATCCCCCAAATAAAAATCTGGTAATCCTGAGTATCACCCCAGTTCCTAATATTTTAATCCTTCCACTGCTATCCCTTCCACTGCTAGATTCATTCTTTTCATTGATTTAACAAATATTTATTAAGCTTCTGTTATGTACTATTGTGATTAGGATTCAGATCACCAGGTTCAGAAAAACCACATATGCAAAGAAGTATCAAGTTTTGGGGCCTTGTTCTCTGTGTTGAGGTGTCCAGTGAATGAAGACAGAGCATGAAGAGGAAGGGGTGCTGTGAGAGGAGGTCGAGGTATAGTCCTAGTGAACCCTGACTTCCGAGCCAGGGCGTCTGGATTTTGTCAGCATTAGCAAGACTGAAAGTTTTTAAGTTGAGAGGTGACATCATCAACTGGCCTTTCAAAACATACTCTTCTCTGATGAATGAGCTTCCCCACGAGGGTAGAAGCGTATCTTCGTTGGGTAGTGTAAAGTTGTTGGGTAATGGTTAATGCGTGGTGGAGCAAGGTGGAGCACACTCAGCACACTGGGAGGCTGAGGCAGGAAGAGCACAGGCTTGAACCCAGCCTGGGCAACTGAAGAGACTTAGTGAGACACTGTCTCTGAACAAACAAATGGTTAAGGTGACTTAGCGAAAAGGCTTCAATCCCCAGTACCACCAAAACAACCAACAAATAAATAAAAAGTGATGACATGAAGAATGGCTTAGAAAACCAGACAGGAAATATGTATGTGACCACAGAGGACCACCCCTGGCTGTTGAACAGGGAACTGGAACCATATACTAGGGTCAAGAGCCCTGGGCCCTCTTTCTACATTATATCCCAAGAAACATCCAAGGGCAGTCATTATAAGGCGTCACAAGAAAGCAATAGTGAGATGTGTCTGTGGAGGGTTATGATAGTTTGCTTTGTCTTTTGACAGAGTGGGGCAATTAATTTTTGTGCATGTTATGTAATAGTACCTGGTAGTCTATACTGCAAACATGTGTGCACATGCAGATATGAACATTACCTGTCATCTGGGGTGAAGGGCGGAGAAAAAAAATTGAAAAGATAACAAGCTAGGCATGGTGGTGCACACTTGTAGTCCCACAACCCTGGGAAGCTGAGGCAGGAGAATCATAAGTTCAATCTCAGTCTGGACAATTTAGTGACTTAGCAAAAAGACCCTCTCTCAAATAGAGGGGATATGGAATAGCGAGGTAGCTCAGTGTGAAGGCCCCAGGTTCAATCCCACATTTTATACATGCTCATACACACTCACACACACAGAAATAATGACGAAAGACAAGGCACACACACACACACACACACCAACTGCCAGACTCTATTGTCAACAGTACTGCTGTTGACCTGGTTCACCTCTTGGAAACCACATCCTCCTTTAGCTGCTTTTGAGCAGCCTAATCCAAGCAATTTCTAGCTCTGAGGAACCAAGAGAAAAGAAAACATTCAGTGCAGACCCTTGGGTGTCACTGACAAAGCCTACATATTTCATCCTCATTCATATGCAGTGCCTAGAATAGGTTAGATCGTTTCCAACCCAAACCGGGGGTAGAGAGTTTCTCTGCTTACAGGAGGGGTTTTAACCTGGAGTAAACAAAATGATATGTTCCTGAGCAATTTTCTAAAGAGGAAATTCATAGTTTTCATTATATTTCAAGAGCTTCTTAAAAAATATAAGTCTCTTAAAAAGAAAGGTAGAACATAACTAAATAACAATAACAAAAAAATACATAATTTTTAACTGGACAAGTTTAGACTCAGTGGTCATACTGCTTGAACATACTTTTGTCAATGGATGCCAATTGAAATCCTGTGCTGTAGTCATCTCTCATACTTTTTGTAAGCAAACTACAAATTCATTGACTTTGGTAAGTAGCCATTAAGGGCTGAGAAGAACCCCAGGGCTCACCTGAGCTCCCTTTGTTCCATGCTCTGGTGCAAGCAAGTGACAGTAGAGAGGCACTGACTATTGCTACCTGTGAGGGTGCAAGAACATCGGCTCCATCTACAGCCATAGCTTGAGTCTGAGAGATAAAATATGTCAAGTGAGGGCCTCTGAGATCTCAGGTGTAGTGTTTGGGAACAATCCCATCTGAGGTGAAAAATAGTGATTTTTAAAAAACGTGTCCAGAGTCTACTGCTGTAGGGTCGTTCTTGGAGCAGCTGTCAATCACCTCCACCTGTGTGGGCATACCCTGTTCAGAGTCAGGGAAGGTGGAAACAAGGTACACACTGAACTGTCACCTGCCTTCTGTGTTTCCCACCTTAAACATGTTGTTATGGTCCTCCAAAGGACAGGTGCCAGGCACTCTGTGAAATGACAAGTTCTTAGAAAGGCTGCAGGAGGTTCTCGTGCACTGAGACCACACAGCCATCAGACACTCTGCAGGACCTTTTTTTCCCTCTAATCTTAACAGCAGCAGTTGAAGGTAGATAGCTACATCCTTATTGTACAGATGAGGACACTGGGTCTCAGAGAGATGAATGACAGGCAAAAAGTTACAAGCTCACTGTTAGCTCACTTGTATATAGAGCTAAACCTGTATATGATAAAATTTTTAAAAAATTGTGGGCTGGGAGATGGCTCAGTAGAATAAGTACTTCCATGGCAAGTGTAAGGGCCTAAATTCAATCCCCCCCCAAAAAAAAAGTTTGTTGCAATACCAGAAAATCGTTCTAGCTAACAGAATCAAACAAGGCAACTTGTTGCAAGAAGTTCAGATGTATAGAGAGCCCTCTCTGGTTCTCTTCTCGGTTTGGGAATTTTGTATTTGTAATCTCATGGATAAATTATTGGAATCCCATCAAGTTATTTCCAATCTACCATACCCAGTGCGACCCATGGTGAGAATGAAGACACTAAGGCATATTTGTAGTTATGGAGAGCCAAGGGATCCTAAGTCCAGCCATGACACTGGCTATCTGGAACAAAGGTCTCCACCCAGGGCCAAACCTGAGTTTTATTCATTCATGAAGAGAGGAGTGACTTGAGGATGAGTGACTGTGAGAATGGCAGGAACAGGTGAGTGCCATGAGGTGGGCCAGGTAGGAGGCCTGCATTTACTTCTGTAATATGCAAAGAGAAGGATCTGCAGACAGAGTAATCTGCATTACACTTATTATACACATTACACAATTGAAATAGCATCTAATAGTTTGCTTCAGCTCTGATGTGTGATCTTTCAAGACCCAGGAAGTCATAGCCTCTGTCTTGAGGCTCAATACCAGCTGGCAGTGTGGAGCATTGTCTCTTCCTCCCATCTCGACCTGGCTCACCCTAGGGAGCAGCAGTTGGGAGTTCCAGGGAAATGTGCCTGTCATCTTCAAAGACTACCACCAGCACCTGGCTAGACCTATATGCATTGCTTAAAGCCAATTGAAGAGATTAGGAAAAGTCCTAGCCAGCTCTGTACATATCAATGCGTGGAAACGGGGTTAGGCTCAGCCAAAATGGAGACAATTGCTCCTCTTTTAAGGAGAGTCGCCAGGTGGTCCTCCACATAGGTGGTTCACAAAACAAAACAAAAAGACAGGAGGCTTTGGGGGATGAAGTAGCAGGGACAACATAGCAGTCTGCTCAGGGGGCCAATGCTACCTAGAATGACCACTTTATCTATAAAATAAGGATAAGCCAATGGGCCAGCAGCACTGCGGTCTCAGTCTTGTCACCACCTCTTTTTTACTTTTTTAAATGTGGGATCAAACCCAGGACCATCTCCATGCTAGGCTACATCCCTGGTCCTTTTTGTTTTATTTTGAGAAAAGTCTTGCTCGGTTGGCATCCTTTTTGCAGTCTTCCTGCCTCAGCCTCCTGAGTAGCTGAGATTATACTACTCTCGGATTTATTAGCACCTTGTGGCAGGGGAGGGACTACATATAATACCAATGTATAGATGAAGATGAGCCCCGGATATCCCTAAACCTTGATTAACCAACTATGCAAATGCAAATGCCACATCATTAGGAAAAATGATACCTCATGTAAATTAAAGTGTTTTAATTCAAAGAAGGCAGACTGTATACAAGACAACTAAACCCAGAAAATCTCCCCCAAAAACTCAAGTCAGTCCATGTCCAAAGCCTTGGCTTTGTGCCTCATGCCATTCTATTTTGTGCGTCAGGCTGGAACTCAAATTATGTAGATGTCAGAAAGTAAAGAGGGAGGAGGAGGGTTACTATCATGTAGGGAGGAAAGAAGTGTTTTATGTGGCATTATGACTCTAAATTTAAAATACTTCCCTTTCCAGGTGGTAAGGTATGTTCTTAGCTAGAGGCAGTTCTGGATCCCTGCCCCCCATGATTTAATGAAAGCAGAGTTAGGCTGACCTTGGTCTGGGTCCCAGCTCCACTGCCTACTCTGTGTATGACCTTGGGCAGGATGCATAACTTCAGTGAGTCTTATTTTTTCCACCTGCAAAATGAGCTAACATCCTCTAGTGCACCAGCTTATGAAACTGGATTGAGCATATGCAGAGTGCTCAACAAATAAGATGTCCCCAAACAAATGTTCTTCCACCCATTCCCTCCGAACATTCCAAAAAAAAAATCACACAGTACTAGTATTTTTAGCACTCTAAAGATATCTCGATTCTTTTCTTCTTCTAGGTGTAGTCCTTCTCATGGAAAAACACCCAGTCATTTCATGATGGCATTTGCCCCTCCAAAAAGCATAGATGGCCCCAAAATGCAGACAAAGATGAGCACATGGACACCACTAAACCATCAGCTTCTGAATGACCAGGTAAGTGGCCAGAACTATTTTATCAGTTGGATCCATACCTTAAAAAGAAATACTGGGGCTGGAGAGATGGCTCAGTGGTCTAAAGCACCTACTTAGAACAAGCTTAGCAAAGCA
>NDGN011478840.1:0-2500 GCA_002564285.1 Tympanoctomys barrerae
TGTATTTTAGGACAGGGTCTACAGGGTCTACAAGGTCTCACCATGTAGATCAGACTCGTAGTGATCTGCTGGTGTTCAGCCTCCCAAAAGCTGGAATTATAGGTGCCTCCACCATGCCCAGACTCAATCACTGTCTCAGCATGCCCTGGGGGCACGGCTGGCAGGGCACCCCAGAGATGGAACCCTGGCCACTGAGTCTGCTCTACTATACTTTCTTGATAAATGAAATAGTTTGGTTCTAGAATTCCACAAAAGCTCACATGCTCAAGGCATGGTACTGAGCAAATGGCACTATTGGGTGGTAGTAGAAACCTTCAGAAGGGAGGACTAGGTAAGGAAATAGGTCACTGGGCTGTGCCCTTGGAGGTTAGTGGGGACCCTCTATTTCACTCTTTCTGCCCCTGACTATCACAAGGTAAAACACATTGTTCTACTCATGCTACCTGCCATGGTGCTCTTCTCCACGGAACCAGAAGCGGTGCATCAAATGACTACAGACCAATACCTCTGAAACTGTGAAGTGAAATACATCTTTCCTCATTTAAGCTGATTTACTATTATTTTTGTTATAGCAACATAAAGTGCTTAGCCCATTCTCCAAAACTGTATTTCCTTCATTAACAACATGCATTTTGATTTCTTTGAGTTATGAAAAATATCACTGAATGCTTCTGAGAAGAAAAATATGTGACTAATATTTTTACAATGTTGAAAAATATGTAAATATTCTCTAGAAAAAGTTATTCCCTAGGTAAATTGGGGTTAGCAAATCAATTTCTTATCTGCACAGCAGATAACTTTGAACTTTGGTGGCTCTACTCTGTAACCTATTACCTTTAACTTTGTTTTATTAATGTTAAACTTGCTTAGTAAAATTTATGTTAAATAATGGTAAACTTGCTTAGTAAAATTTATATTGACTCTCTCAGATGACTGACTATTTTAGGTTGGAGCCTGGGTCTGTCCCAAGTTTTCTCATTTTTCTCAAACTGGGATTAACAGATGACACCCATAATCTTCATTTGTTTCTATGCAAAGTGTGGCTACCTTAAAACTGAAGCACAATGGTGATTTTGAGTGAGCGTTTCATTGCAGTTTCTATCTGTTATATATAAAAGATAAAGGGAATCTATTAGCTTTAATATTTCCTTCCTTTGTAAACCAGAATTATACTAGTTCAAGTGTCATGTACTCATGAAGTTCTGAATGATGCTTTCACACTTTATAAAATACTTTCACATACATTAGAATATTACTTTAATATTTTAGTAATTCATGAAATGGCAGTGAGCACCAATGACCCAAGAAAGCATATCATTTAATATTATTTGGCTCAATTTTCTATTTTCATTTCTAGTTTTACTTTCTCCTTAATTATTTATTTGCATCATGGCTAATTTTCACATCTCAGTGGCTACTAGGTTGCATATTTGGATATGAGAGTGGTAAGTTTTAGAGTTAACAATTTAAAGATTGCTATAAAAATGAATACAATTTTCTCAAGAAGAGGATTAAGATTTGGCCTGGGGGAAATTGGTATTTTCTCAGTCTGTGATCACACTGGTGAAGCTTAGAAAGTAATTCTAGGCTCCTGAATATATTTCTAAGGCTTTGCAACGTAATTTTCACTTTAAAGAATGGAAAGACTTTTGTGGGTCCAGGTGGACCATATGTATGTTCCTTAAGGAGCACTTTGATGTAGATAGAATGGCTACTGTGGAAAATGCCCTGTGGAGAAAAAGACTAGGAAAGGAAGACCAGAGATACAGTGGTGAGGTTGGCTAGGCACACTTTGTGACATGCCAGAGCAGTGCTTTTTATTTTTGTCAAAGATTTACACTTTCACATTTCAAATTAGGAATGAGAGAAAATGTCATTTTTTTCTGAAAAATATGCAAGGAATAACTCCTAAATATGAAAGTCATGGTAAGTGACATTATTATAAGAGAGAAGATAACATCCGAAGGTGGGAAGATCTTTGATCCCCTATAGCTCTGCTATTTTGTTTCATTAAGCTGAATATCAACATATGGGTATTTGTTTATTTTTATTATGGATAAAGGAATGTATTTGTATGAGCTCATATACAAAAAATACAAAATGTAACTATTTTCAAAGTTCATGTTAGACTCCACAGGTGTAGGACATTTTATTGTTTCTCAAGGCAGGCAACGTGCCTGTAGTCCCATGGGGAGATCAGGGCAGCCTCCAACAACATGGAGCTATCTGTAAAGTTATTTTCTCATGACAATGTGAAGCTATCTTTGAGACAAAAATTTATTTGGGTGTGAATGTCCAGTGGAGGGAAGGGAATATAAGTGCCGCAGCCATTCTGTAAACTCTCTAATAGCTTGACAAAAGTAAAACTACCCACTGAATAGGCTGATGGGAGTGAAGAAAATTGGCTGGCACTGCCAGCATAAAAGCAGTCGAAATTATCTGCTGCAACTAATCATGTGAGTTAACCCAGTTTTATCTGTAAGAGATGTTTCACCTTCTA
>NDGN011478840.1:7500-18513 GCA_002564285.1 Tympanoctomys barrerae
ATAAGCTGAATTTTAGAGTCTTATAATAGCAGAAATATTTTATTAGACTACTGCTCTTTAGATCTGGAGAACTCTTCAGAGCAACATTTCTCTAAACTGGAACTTGGTGAACTCAGAGTCTTAGAGAAGGATTGTGTGGAAGATATGCCTTCCTTAGCAAGGGTAGTAGGGGTGGCAGTTGAGTGGGTAGAGCTGTGAATGTTTTTAAATGCTTCTGTGTGGAGTAACAAGAGTCCTATCTACTCATTGCTGGCTGCAGTTAATTTCAAGAGGGTGGAGAAGTGATACGTGGAAGGAGAGAATTAAAAATATTTCATTGGTGAGCCACAATTATCAAATATTAAAAAATAGGCAGAATATCAGGAAATAGTCTTTATACACTGAGAGTGTACATAAATTGGTTAAATTTTATAAATGATCTCTGAAAATAAATAAATTTTGCTATTAATTTCAGCTGTATGTGTCTAGCTACCTTTTACTGAGCTCTTACTATGCATCAGTGCCTGTACTGGCATTTAAATACTCTATTCTAGTGTTTACTTTTGGATATTTATTCTAAGGAGAAATATAAACATCTGGGTAAAAATCCCATATGTTTTGTTTCAAAGGATAGGAAAAACACTGGTTCACCAGAAAAGGACTAAATGACTTGAAGTCTTATACAGTGGAGGACTCTACTGAACAGGGACCTGTGCTCCTGCCCATGAACTATGATTAGGAAAATGTCTATAAGGGTGAAAGTTACTATTGACTCATAAGTGTGGCTATAAAGAAGAGTTGGGAAACACAAACTTTTAAAAAGTATTATTCAGTGTAATAAGGTTGCCAGACATTTTCTTATAGCTTTTTGTTATTATTATTATTTTTAAATGTACTTAGGACAGGGTGTACAGGGTCTACAGGGTCTCACTACTAGATCGGACTCCTAGCTATTCTCCTATTTTCAGCCTCTCAAGTGCTGGGATTACAGGCTTGCATCGTTATGCCCAGTCTCAATTGCTATCTCAGTGTGCCCTGGGGGTGGGCCTGGCATGGCAGGCCCAGGGATTGAACCCGGCTTCTGAACTCTGCCCAAGCAGGTGATTTAATCTGCTGAGCTATCTGGCCAGTCCATTTTCTTATACTTGAGTTTTCCTGAATATCTTACAATGTGTGTTTCATTTGTATAAATAAGAAGGGAAATTTTACTTTAAAAACATTATAATTATTTATTTTGTATTGCTTCAATTAACAACAGGCAATATTAAAACATCATCTATTTATAAAGGAGATGCACAAGAGACTGTACTTTCACTAAATAATCTTATTTTCACGTGTGTCAATTTGAAGAGTATAGTGTACTGCCTGATACATATGGTACAGAGACAATAGCTGAAGAAAGTCAGAGTTAGAAAGATGTTGCCTTGAGTTATTGGGATTGAACCCTGGTCCCTGTGCTTGCCTAAGTAGGCACTTAGTCAGCTGAGCTATCTCACCAGCCCTCATTTTGTTTTATTTGTGATGCTATGGGTTAAGTCCAGTGCCTTGCATATATTAGGTAAACTTTACCACTGAGCTACACCTTCAGCCACCGTAGTTTGTTTTCTAATGGAGTCTAAAGTTGAAAAATTGACGTGAGAAGAAAAACATGCAAAAAGTGTTATATTAAGGTAGGCATTGATGTAGCATTTAAGCACAAATAGCATATGAGCTTGTCACAATTAGACCTGTCTAGGAATAGTAACGGCTAGTTTTGAGGATATCATAAAGAGGCAGAGAGACAAAAGGTATTTTTTTCATTATTTTACTATGCCTGATATTCTGTAATTAGAGATATATAAATAAAAATATTTCCTTTAAAAAGAAAGCTTTAACATTGACTTCAGTTCTCCAAGAAAATTAATGTTAGGAAAATATGTTTAGAGGAATGTCTTGCTCAGACATTTCTCTAAAATTGTTTTTCGGTTGACTATAGTACTAGCCATTTATATAAGTAAGAAAAAACAATCATTGGCTTGTTCACTTATTTAAATTAAGTTTCTCTTCTTAATTTAAATAATGCATGTTCCAAATAATCCAACCTAGAATTCTTTTCTATATTACAAGCTTACATTATTTCTTGAAGAATAATAGCCAGTATGATTATTAAGATGTGTAGTTCTTTTCATTTCTAGTATGTGGAAAAACTTCTGGCACTCAGGTGGAAAGGATTTATGTGCCTTATTGATTGCTTAGAGAAACCACTTTTTATATTAAAGGTACTGGAGCCAGCAACAGATTTTATTATTCATTTAGTTATAGGTTCTTGAACTGTGTGCTAAAATCCTGTTCAGGTCCTAGGAACATGATTTCCTTGTATTTTTAAAGTCAATTTGAAGAAACTCAGAGATTCTGCACCATGAGATCAAATTTTTGGTAAAATTTTATTGCATATATTATAAATATTTATAAAAATATGGCAGATTAGGGAATTTTTGTGGAGGATTTCTTTAAATATTATAATAGGTTGAAATAGTATGCCAGTTGTAAACAAATGTTTCCTAAGCTTGTTTTAAACCAAACATATGGGCTGGCCAAATAGCTCAGTGGATTAAACACCTGCTTAGGCAGACACAGGGGCCAGGGTTTGGTCCCAGGAGTGCTGTGCTGGTGCCGGCCTCATCCGCAGAGCACACTGAGACAGTGATTGAAACTGGGTGTGCTGGTGTGCGCCTATAATCCCAGCTCTTGGGAGGCCGAACACAGGTGGATTACTATGAGTCTGAGCTACATAGTGAGACCCTGTAGGCCCTATAGACCCTGTCCTAAACTACAAAAAAACAACAAAACAAAACAAACAAACAACTCCCCCACCCTCAAAACCCCACATCTTCAGTAACTCAGTTTCAACTTTAGCTATTCTCTGGAGCAGTAACAGAGCACACATGTTCCTATTTCTTCGAAGTTTTTCCCACTTAGGACCATGTTGATTAGAAAGGTATGTACAAGTGTAGTACCTAATAAAGAAAAAAGTACATCCTACATTTTAAGAAAGCTGCACAAACCTAAAGCATTGAACAGAATTATGGGCGTCTTTGTTTCAGTGATTTCACTTTTTAAAGCTATTGCTGTGATTATTAGAATATATAACTTTTTCTTTTTTCTTCCCTAAAGGAAAAATGAGAACAGTCTAAACAAATGGTGAAATATTAAGTTGAATGTGATTTCTTTCAACCCAATTTTAAATGTGCTCAAGGAAAATCAAATGATGTTGATTGCAGCTCCGAGTTTCCATTGTGCTGCAGTACTAAATAATAAAAATGAAGTGTATTTCTATAACCCTGTAAGGCAACAGAGCTGCAGTTGGCTGGACCACATATAAAAAAGCCTTGTTTTGGCTGCATTTTGCTGGGGATACTTTATTTATAGGCTTCACAAAAAGGCTTTTTGGAGAACTGACTACTTGTGACCTTGTTTCTGTCAAAGAATTTATAAAAAAAGAAAAAGGTGAACTCTCTGGCTTGGAACATGCTGATCAATATGTAATGATATGGCTAGATCAATGATTTCTAATTTTCTTGGTTTACAAAATGTCAACTCTATAAATGTATTGGCAGGTTTCAAAAAAACCCCAAAAGCTCCTGTGTTAAATAAATGCCAAATTCGAAATAATTTTATTATTTATTTTATTCATGGGTAACACATTTAATTTCAATAGCCTACTTAGCCTGCAAATGCCACACTGTCCAAATTTTTCTCTTCCAACAATGGGATTTTTGAGTTTTCTTCCCCAAAGTGAGGTTTTTTTTTTTTTTCACTCACACTGTATAACATTAGTCTGAATAAATAGACATTTCTGAGGTAATGTAACTGTGATGATGCAACACTCTTCTTTTAGATATCCAAAGACATCCTTTTTGTATTTAATAGTTCAGCCATAAGTAAAACTTATTAAATGTAAAATGCAATCAAATGTGATTTCTGAAGTATAATAATTTGCTGTCATATGGGTCCTTGGCTCTGTACTGAAGTTAGTTACCTATGAATTATAAGCATTTTGAAGTTATTTATTTATTTATTTGACAGACTCAACCCATCCTGAGGGCAGGGCTGGCATGGCATGTGGTGCTTGGAATTGAACCGTGGTCCCCTGCACCTCCCTTAGCTTGCCTAAGAGGTGCTTTAGATCACTGAGCTATCTCACTGGCCCAAAATGTTTTGAATTTATTCAGGACATCAAGACAGCTATGACAGCCTAGCTAAAGACTCACAAAAGAGGATTTCTAGGACTGCCTCAGAGGGTAGCAAAAATGATGGGATATAATATGCCCAAAGTAAGGGAACATATTTTGAGGGAAATTGATGGCTATGAGTTTCTTACTATCATACATTCTCAAAATTTATTCATCATAGATTTTCATCACACCTTGCAAATAATTGAAACTTCTCATCTTTTTTCTTCTCTTCTTTCTCTCTTTCCTCATTTCATTTATTCTTCTTTCTTTCCTTTCTTTCTTTAAAAAACATTTTAAAATTTCTACAAAATTATTTAATTATTATTCTGGAAAATTCAATCACTCTAAATTTTTAAAATAACTTATCAACATTTTTGTATATTTCCCTCCAGCCTTTCTTTAAGAAAATGCCTTTCTTTTACAAAGTTGGCATAGTATGTAATAGAAAAGGCCCTCCCCACTAGTATAGTTCAGTTTGTTAGTTGCCCTGATAATAGTTCCTGTGTTAGTTCCAGTTGCTTCTGGTCTCTTAGAAACAGCTGGTCACCGTGATGCATAGCTGTTCACTATGAATCCACATTGTATAAACCAATCCCCAATTCACAAACCATTTCTGCATCTGCACTTCTGCTTGCTTATCCCATATAAGCCCTAGAACACCAGAGATCAAGGCCTGATATTTTGAGAATGATCTGATCAATGCCCATTGATGTAAAATAAACCTGCCTCCAAATTTTAAGTGTGATTTTTGGGGGTGTTTCTACTTGCTGTTGAATCTTGGGGCCAGGGAGATGCTCAGTAGAATAAGTGCTTTCCTGGCAAGAATAAGGGTCTGAGTTCAATCCCTGGTTCTGCCAAAAAAAAAAAATCTGAATGAATCTGGAGCACTGGCTTAGAAGACTGAATGTGCTTACCTCTTCAATCATCAGTCCTAGTCATCATGGATAGAGCAAGGATCTCTCCAGCCCCTGATGGGAAGGTACAGCCTTGAAATTTCTCGAGTACCCTAGAAGGTTTTAAGCAGGATTTTTGGCTTCCTGCTCAAGTAGCTCACATCAGACCCCAAAGGGAGGAGGATATAGTCTGCCTGCCTATCAGTGTCTGTGAATCTGCCTTCCTGCCTGATTCTGCTAAAATGCTTGGTAGCACCCTAGTTAGTCTGTCAGTCCTGTTCAGCTTAAGTAGAAGAAGGTCTTGATCAACTAACTTTTGTTAGTCAAGATTACCCTCAAGGGATAGAGGGTTGTATTGTTTAATGTCTGAGCGACTGCTAAAACAATGTGTGCATGAGTGGAATGGACAGCATAAGCAATAGGCTGCTCCATCTGTGATTCAAGATTGGGAAGCACTGGTTGTGGCAGCTGAAGGGGCCCTCATCTGTGATTGCATGGGGACCTACATATGGCACAATGGAGGACTCACCCCTTACCTTTAGCTAGTTGTGCTAAGTCCCTGCAATTGGGTGCGGACATGTGGGCATCTGCATGGCCTGTCTGTGAGGGGCTTCCACCCCTTGTGTCTTCATTCAAGGGGACACTATATATACTGTAGGGACACAGTAAATCCATGGCTTTGACCATATGCTGGAAATTTTCAAAGAGGATTTCCTAATAATTGCTGAGTAAAAATAAAACCTCAGAAGTTCCAAGTATTTTGTGAAATTAAATTGCCAAATCTTTGCCCTGCCTGGCCATCTGAAGGGACATTTCATGTTGAAATTGTTCCTCAGATTTGAAACAAAATGACAGAGCCCAACAAATGAGGCCATTCTGGCCAATTTCCTTACATTGAGTCCTGGCTTAATCTGTGCCAGAGCCTTCCAGCCTGGCTCTGCTGATGTGTTCTGCATGGCAAGAAAGCCACCTTGGTCATCAAAACAAACCCTCAAGACCATTATGTAAGAGGCTCTCAGATTGGGCCCAAGCAAGAAAAGCTTTATTCTGTTTTGTCACAGCACCCAGAGTCTGACCTGTCCCCTCCTACATACATCAATCCCAAACTATTCAGCTAGCTATGTCTCCACTGCCAGCCCTATGCCCTGCACCACAACCTTCTGCTCCCCCATGCTCCAGAGCTGTACTCCCAGTCCTATCTCCTTCTGCTCCACTAATAACACCTGACATGCCTCCAGAGCCCCAGATTGATTCTCTGTCATGGGACACTAACATTGCCAGAAATATTGACTATCCCATTGGCCTTATGCAGATGGATTATAACCCCATCAGTCACTGCCACTGATCTACTACTCAGTCCAGGGCTCCAGCTCCCTTCCAGCTATCATGTTTACTTGGAGCCCAGAGAGGTCCTCCCAACCAACTGCCTGTGATGTATTACCAGTCATTCAGGTCCACTGACCTCTTAAACTGGACCCATCCTATTCAGAGAAACCCTGGGTGATGGCAGACCTCCTTACCTTTATCTTCCAGACCCATCTGCCAACATGGTATAACTGTAGCAACTCCTTCTGAGTCCACTTAATACTGGAGAACACCACTGCATTTTAGATGGGCCTAAGCCTGGTTAAAATAAAAAGTCCCTGCCACTGTGGTTGATCTTGATGCTTGGATGAACATAATCCTTCCCTGATGGTGTTCAAACTGGGACTGTAATACAGCAGAAGCCCATGAAACTTTAGATCAGTACCACATTGCTCTCCTTGTAGGCCTCAAGCAGGGATGAAAAAGTCAATGTGCGTGTCTAAAGTTACTGAATTTGCCCAGGAATCCAATGAAAGTCCAGCTAGACCTTATGAGAGGACTCTGTAAAGTCTGTTGGGTCTATATACACATTGACTCCAAGGCTCCTGACACTCAAGACATGATCAATGCATAGACAACCTCTGACCAATGTGCTCACTGCAAACAGTTTGGACATTGGAAAGATAAATGTCCCTCCACCTGTGGGATGCAAAGAAACTCAACTACCTAAACTTTCCTCACCCTGTTAGGCCTGGATAGATGGGACAGCCTGGGCTCTACCATAGTGGGCTCCCAAAAGCCCATACTCATTGAAAATGTTGAGGAAAAACCTGTGACTTTCCTGGTAGACACTGCAACCGGCTCTCTGCCTTCAAAAGTTTCCTCTGTTAAAGGTTACCATCACTGGGCCTACTGGGACTCTTGCCTCTTGCCCCTTCTGCCAGGCACAAGCTTGTAGCCTGGAATGATAGCTCAGCAAACATGAATTTCTGCACACTGAGCTAGTGAGCCTCCTTTTTTTTTTCTAATTTGTAAGCAAAACTTTAATCTCAAAAAATAGCACAAAACATATTACAAATGACAACATGAACAAAATCTTTCACAGTAATACAAAAGTTCCGCTCTATAATGTACCCTTAAACTGGTAGGACATTGGTTCTTTGAAATGTCAGGTTTCCAAATAAAGATACAAACAGCTATGTACTTGTATGAAGCATCACAGAAGCAACGTTTGTGACCTAGCAGAGGTAAACTCTTGAAATTTTCCCGATTCCATGCCAACCAGGAAACCTCTGCCAGGATAAAGACCAGTTTCATTTTTAAAACCATGCTCATCTAATTCCATCTGACAAGCTAGGTCCAGGTTTCAAGGCCACCTTGTGTGTGGCCTTTATCTGTACCTGGTGGCACATGTGTACATTCTTATCTCTGCTATGAAACAGGTCTTGTTCAATTTTTGCCAGTTTTGTTTCGTAACACTAGAACATCACACTTTAACTAGGAAGAGTTTAGAAGTTTATTTTCAGTCTGTGCAAGCTTCTTCTTTTAACTTTGACTGTTCCCCAAGAGGAAGATGATGCCCGCATCAGTCTGAGACAGATAATCACAATCCCAAAGTTCTGAAAACTTCCCTCCCACAAATATAAGCTAAAGACTCATGTCCAGGCCTGGCCATCAACCATGCTGCCTCAATGTGACTTCATTGATGTCAGATGTTAAGGGAATTGCAAACAGGCATCCAGCCACATACCAGCCTGAAAGACTGTTCATCACTTCACGCACATGTCTGTGCCATCAACAATGAGGCAGTCACCTCGCATTCTGCAGTATCCAGTCCATACCCAATTGCCACAAGGATTTAGAAACTCTCCCACTATTTATGGGGAGGCCATTGCTATAGACTGTCAAACTCTAAAATATGCCTCTCCCAGCTGTAAAGTAAGTTCAAGATCTCCAAACTGAAAATGCTACAATTCCACAATTGCCCTGTGCATACATTGCCTCAGGCTTCTGCCACCGACAGCCTGCTGGCATACCTGCCTGGGCCTGAAGAATGCCTTCTTCTGTCTTTGATGGGCTCCTGTCAGTCTTTTATAATTGGTAACCAAATTGTCTTTAAGTGGAAAGATCCCAACTCTAGATTTAAAAGCCAATTGACCTGGACTCAACATCCCAGAGGCTCAAAAACTTGTATCCTCTTTGTAAAATAACTTTTGATTAGTGACACTCAAGCTACCTACTGGAAAGACACCAAAGCTATGCTATAACATCTGGTAGAAACTAGTTATAAGAAAGAAACCCTCAAAATTTCCTGGAGCCTCTAGATTTTATAAAATCTGGATCCTTGAGCTCACAAAAGCAATAATACTTACTTAGACTCCCAGACCCTGGGAGTTCTTGGATCCAGTCACTAAATGCTGTCACCCTCTTTGCTTCTGTGCTCTAATAGCTGCTGATCCAGAAAACGGAGAAGCTTACCTTGGGCTGAGACCTAACGGTCCAGGTGACACACCCTGTGCTGGGCCTCACCCAGTACCAAGAACCCTTAGGCAAAAATCCCTGCCTGACTCTTGTGGCTATAAAACCACACAGCCCTGCCATATACCAGCCCAAAGAGCTGGGCCCAACAGGCCATGACTGCCTGGTGCTATGTGCTAAACTGTTCTTGAGCCAACCAAACTTAAAAAAGTAGACCTCCCTGACAGATGCTGAGAACACCATGTTTACAGGTGGAAGTAGCTCTGTTAGGACAGGCTAGATATGCTGTGGTCACCTTGGACAAAGTCATTTTTGCCAAAACCCTCCTGCTACTGCTTCCTGCTACTGCTTGTGGACCTAACACTAATGACATGGAACCAGACCTGTCGCCACTGTGTGCTCTGCAATCTCATGCTGCTGCACCGGTACCCAGACCCCTGCAGCCAGCTCAGGCTCCCTTGTCTGAGTCTCTGGCCTTGACCTGCTTGACATGACTAGTGCTCATCTGCCCCTACTCAGGCTAGCCAAGATAACAGGAGTTTGTAATTCCTGCTATGAGAAATCATCCCCAAAATGACCTACTCCTGATCATATTGACAATGGGCATGCATTCATAGGAGAGGTAACTAAAAAAAACTAGATTAAGTAAAAACTACACAAAGCTCATAACCAGTTAAAACCCTGTTCTGGTCACCCTGAGTACTGACCACTACACTCATGGCTGAAGCCTGAGGACAACATTCACAAGACTGCTCCATAACTATTCCCCTTGATCTTGTGCTTTCTTCAGTTTGCTTACCCCTGTCTTTGCTTCCCTACTCCCTTTTGGCTGTGGTTTATGATTGCCTCAAGAGAATAAACAATCAGTCAAACACTTGACCAAGATTGGATGGACATCCAAGGATTCTGGACACTCTCCTAGATCCAATTAACTCCCTCACTGCCTTGCCAAACAGACCTACATTATATTTCTCCCTAAAAACAACCTAGGGGTAAACTACAACTTTAATGTTACTGCTTCTAGTTGACCCTCATCTCAGAAGATAACATGTAATATGTCCTTCAAAGATTTGCCAGGAAAACTAAAGGAAGAGGGGAATATAACAGAAAATGCCCCCTCAAGCCAGTATGCTTCAGTTTGGTAGCTGCCTAAGTAGTAGTTCCTGTTCCAGTTACAATTGCTTCTGGTCTCTTAGAACAAACTGGTTACTGTGATATACATTGTATAAACCAATCTCCAACTGACAAGCCACTCTGCCTCTGTACTTCATGCCAGCTGACCCCATATAAGCCCCAAACCATCACAGATCAGGGCCTGATATTCTGGGAGGGATCTTGATCAATGCCTGCAGATGTAAAATAAATCTACCTCCAAATCCTGGGTGCCATTTCAATATTTCTGCTTTCTCTTGCAGTACACATTTAGTAATATGCATTCTTTCACTTTTCACTTAGCTGATACTAAAGTCTTAAACTTTTTTAGTAATTTTATTGAGAAACAAATAGCAATGAAACAATTTCAAAACTGATTAGTAGGAGAACTTCAATAATTAATACATTGCATATTGTTATCTTAATGGTTATTCATTGTACAAGATGCAGTCATGATATCCTGTCTAAACACTATTAGTACAAATCTTTCCTATCATTGAATTAAGAGAAAGTACCTGTATGTCTATCCTATTTTGTATATACAGATACAAAATGGTCATTCATTTGTATCCCCTTTTTTGTTTAGTTTTGTCAGAGAAGGATATTCCATTGTCATTTAAATATTGTATGCACATGAACTCAGCAAAATACTCCAATATATTCCAGTATTCCACAATAGTAGTGGGTCATCTGTAGAACTGGCAGTGTCAGAAATTGTTAACCTAAGCCCTTTACAGTCCAGCATACTAACATGGCTTCACCCCTTATACTTTGTTTTTATACCTTTCTGCTGGATGGTTAAGACCAAGACAAAGCAAGACCTACTTAACAAGAAATGTAACTTTTGTATCTGATAAGGTCAGTCAAGTCCCCTCAGGATTTATCGTGAAACCCTGTATCACAGTTTGTAGATCAGTGTCAGTTTGTAGGTCAGTGTCAGCCATGTGGATGAGTCACGTCCATTGCTTGACCAATTTGCTCTCTGTGAAAGC
>NDGN011478844.1:0-14695 GCA_002564285.1 Tympanoctomys barrerae
AACTCAGGCCCTTGCGCTTGCCAGGGAAGCGCTTATTCCGCTGAGCCATCTCCCCGGCCCCCTTCTTCTGTGTTTTGAAGGCACTTTTCAACAACCTGGTTTCTTCTCATTGTTACTTCTTTTTTTGGCGGGGGGCACTGGCTCAGCCTTGTGGTGCCAGGATCGATCTGTGATCTCTGTACTTTGCCTAAGCTTGCCTAAGCAGGCACTTCAGACCTCTAAGCTATCTTGCCAGCCCTTATTGTTACTTCTGGTTAAGTCTGGAAGTATTCATAATTCTGAGTCTTCGTAATGTGAAAAAAAAAAATTTCTTTGAAGGTTGTAAAATCTTTTTCATGGTTTTCTTCTATTATTATTTTTTAATGTATTTAGGGCAGAGTCTACAGGGTCTCACTACGTAGATCAGACTCATAGTGATTCTCATGTTTTCAGCCTTCCAGGCGCTGGGATGACAGGTGTGCGTCACCATGCTGAATCTCAACTGTCATCTCAGAACGCCCCAGGGGCAGGGCTGGTACAGCAAGTCGGGAATAGAACCCAAGCAGGTTCGCTTTAGTCTGCTGAACTATCAGGCCAGCCCTGTAGAATATTTTGTCACAAGTATTCATGTGGGTACACTGCAGCATAAATTTAATTTTTCTATATATTGAGTTCACTGGGCCCTTTTTGTACAGAAA
Organism: Tympanoctomys barrerae; assembly: GCA_002564285.1. Taxonomy (NCBI): domain Eukaryota; kingdom Metazoa; phylum Chordata; class Mammalia; order Rodentia; family Octodontidae; genus Tympanoctomys; species Tympanoctomys barrerae. The sequence continues at coordinate 678 of NDGN011478844.1, forward strand.
CTCATGTTTGTTTCGAGTCTGAAAAGTGCTTTTGCATCATTTTTTGTAATAACAGTCTTACTTTCTCCTCTCCTTTTTCTGAGAACACCTGTTTTCAGTCATAGTACTTCCTGGATTGGGTCTCTCATTTTCTAAGATTCTTTTAATTTGCCATGTCTTTGTTTTCTCGCTTTATTTTCTGGATGATTTCCTCCCATTTATTTTCTAAACCTTTAACTGAGAAATTTGTATCTGTTTTCAATTTTTATGAGCCTGCTTTGGATCTCTGAGTGTTTTTTCCTGTAACACTTGGTACTAATATCCTGTATTTATGTCATGGACATACTATCTTCTTTTACTGCTTGTAAACCTAAATGATACTTTTGCTGAGATTTCTCCTCCTCCACCTCATCTCCATTTCCTTCAAATTGTACCCCACCCCAATCCCTGTTTGCTTTCTATGATTCAGGTCACAGACTTTCTTCACGAATCTAATGATTTTTCTACATTTAGGTGGAGGCTAAAACACACACAGAATGGGGAGAAGCTCGTCAGCTGTGAGCCTGGCTGTAGAACGATCTGGCTGAGCTATTCGTCAGCATCCTCTGTCTTTTGGAGCTTTCTGGAGCTTCCTTCTGGACTTCCAGATTCCCTAGAGGAGACCTTCCTAGTTTCTTGCCTAGAAGGTAAGTCTGGGGATGTTGTGAGCAGGGAGGTGGGCTAAGAAGTCTGCCTCTTGTACCGTCGGCATCTCTTGATCCTCCTCTTCACTGGCTGGTGCCCTTCTTCCTCTCTGTCCCCCATTGTGGAGAAGCTTCCTTTTACTCATTCTAAAGACTAAAGCTCCAGACCCTGCCGGGATGGGAGTGGGGAAAATGAATGTCTCTTGAAGGTGTGGCTCGCCAATGCTTCAGTGATCCCAGTGACACTTGGAAAACTTTAAGCCCACGTTCTTTATTTTAGTCGCCCATTCCATTCCAGAGACTCACCATCCTGAAGGTTTCTGGTGCCACCAATTGCCTGGCACTGACAGCATGTCACAGTGCACATCACATCGGCTCTCTGTACATCCTACTTTTCAACTGAGCATCAGAGGTCTGGGACTTGCCCGATCAATTCTCAGTTATTACTTACAGTTCTCAAAATTATACTGCTGTTGCCTTTTATCCTTGCTTTTCTTGCCATTGTGGGTCTTTTAAGACAAAAAGAACTCTGTTTTTACTGTGGACGGGCTAGATTCTGGCAGGGAGCAAAATCAGATGTGTGTTCGATCTGTCATCTGTACTTCCAACCTTGCTGCGTCGCAGGGTTTCAGGGATCTCTTGGGAACGCTCTGCAGCAGGGTTTCATGCTTATCCACCAACGATGCTCCAATTTTCAAACAGCTGAGTTCATTCTTTTTTCACCTGTGATGACTAAAGGTACATGAACAGCACTGCTACCATCTTCATGCTGTTATCATGCTTGTTTACCTTTTTCTCTTTTAGATCCTTCTGTGGCTTTGCTCTTTTAGTTTCCTTCATTTATTTCCCTTTTTGCCTGTTTAGAATTACACATTCTATTCCTATTTTTCTTGTGCATACTCTTATTTTCCTAACATGTACACTTGATTGTACTCTTAAGCGCAAGTACATCTTTACTCTCCTTTCAAACAATACAAGAGCTTTGCAATACTGGTTTTTGGTTTAATATTTCATGTTATTGCTATCTAATCTCCCCAAATGAATCATTTAGACTGTTAAAAAAGTTTTAGTTCATTCCTTATTTATAATTACTTTATATTGAAGGTTAGCATAATATGCCACCCCAAAATCCACAGCTTTGGCATAAGGACTATTTGGAACTAAAGGCAAGTGAGAATTAGAAAAGAAAAAAACAGTAACTCTGCCCTCCCCCATTTGCCTAAATGCAAGAGCTACATTTACAAAGGCTTTTCTCTTCTTCTCTTTAGTTGAAAGAACATAAATAAATCACTAGTGACAGCTCCAGGTCCTTGCTCACCCAAAGACGGAGTCAAAGGAACTTCATTAACTAATCTTCATTGCCCATTAATGCCCCATGTATTTACCCTCCCATATATGCAGAAACTGCTTCCTTTTGTCTTATTACTTCTCCAAAACTGGTTTTTCTTTTGTCAGGATGCTACAAAAGACCACATTTTAATCACCCCTTTGGAACTCATTTTTGTGTTCTTACATATATACGAATCACTATTCTTTGTTTTTGAGACAGGGTCTTGCTATATAGCTCGGGCTGCCCTCAAACTCACGACGGTCCTCCTGCCTCAGCTTCCTGAGTACTGGGACTACACATGTTAATAAAGTGTGCATGCACTTATTTTGGTCAGCTGCATGGTAATATGATTTGCAGAATCCTGACCCCAAGACCTAGCATGGCCAGAGGAGGGACAAAGAATTTCTTGCCCTCCCTAATAAATGTTCAGTAACTTTTCACTAAATTTTTACCTTGCGGCTTCCATTTCACAGCTTTCCTATAGATTTTTTTTTATTTTTTATTTTTTTGGTGATACTAGAGATCAAACTTAGGACCTTGTGCTTCCCAGGCAGGCGCTAATGCCACTGAGCTATCTCCCAGCCCGCTTTCCTGTAGATTTAATCTTTTTCATACAGTCTTAACTAGCTCTTCTGAAAGAACATGTAAGCAGTAGCTTCTAGTAGTAGTCTACTACACACGCAGACATTACTTGCAAGTAGTAAATTTTTACCTGAAAAACTTTTATTTTCTCCTTATTCTGCATAATTAGTCTATTATAAAATTCTGGATTTCTCTGATTTTTACTCAGTTCTTCAAGATAATTCTCCTTTCGTCTCCTGGCATGCATTCTGCTTGATGACCATTTACCAGTTTAACTGCTCTTTTATTTACAGGTAATTATCTTTTTTTTTTAGGTTGACTTTAAATTTCTTTCTCCTTTTTGGGTTTGAGGTTGCGTTACAACCTCAGGGTTGAATTTCTTTTCAACCCTGGGATGAATTTCTTTTTTGTTGATCTCAAATAGGATATTTTGTGCTGTCTAATTTTAAAGACAGTTTTTATTCCATTCTAAAAAAGAAAAATTCAACCATAAATTTTCCTTCTCTCTATTTTGTTTTCTTCAGGAGCTCCCACAAGATAGCATTTTGTGCTTTTCAACTTCATCCCTGCCTCTCAATTTAATAACCTCTACACCCATACCTCTTGTCCTTCACTGGATCCTTTTTAGCTGGCAACTTCAGATGTGTTTATAAGTCCACCAATTATTTTGAATTTACTCTGACCAAGTTTTTAAATTATCAGTGTAATTTCAATTGTAAGAAGTTCTATTTGGAAGTGGTGGTACATGCTTGCAATCCTAGCAGTCTCTGAGGCTAAGGCAGGAAAATCCTAAGTCCATGCCCAGCTCGAGCTATTTAGTGACTTAGCAAGACACGGTCTCAAAACAGAAACAAATTAAAATGGGTTAGCAATACAGCGTAATACAAAGGCCCTGAATTCAATCCCCAGTACCGGGAGAGAGGGGAGTTTCATTTGGTATTTACTCAGTTCTTCCCATTCTTTCTTCAGGTTGTTGATTTTTTTTTGTCAAAGATTATTCTTGAGTCCACTGTAAAGTTACAGTTTAAATAGTCACTGTACATTTCCTTTAGCATCATTCTACTATCTTTACTTCTTAGAGTACTGAGTCTGCTACTGATTGTAGGAAAACATGCTAGTGCTGTCTCAGGAAGATTCTATTTTTAGTGTGTTTTATTGTCAGCTCAAAATCAGCAAGGCTTGTTTTGGGAATCCCACGAGTTCTCACACATGACACTGAGAGGTCACATATTTGCCTCTACTGAAGCCTTAGGGATTTTAATTATACTTTACTGGTTCTATGATAATTTTTCCATCAGGATTTATCTTTCTGCACAGATAATAACTGGAGATAAAGATTTCATTTTCTCACCGGTAACATTTTTCTCCCTCCCCATCCAAGTCCTTGGGCAGAATTCTCATGTGTGACACACTCCCCGAGGAGTTCCAGGCCCTTCTTTATGGAAAGGGACTTTCCTAGGTTGAGCACAAGCTCTGACATGGCGTCACCTTACCCAAGTAGTGTGTCATCACCCAGGATAGCTGACCCTTCCATTAAACACTGAGCCAGTGTTGTCAAAGGCAACTTTTTCTGAAAAGGAAACAAACAGCAAATGAAAATTACTTTCAACAGTCACCACTTATTCTAAAATAGCAAAATGTCATATATAACGTCACACTAGGCATTATAGTAGCTAAGAAACAAACTTACTTTAAGTATGTTTAAAACCAAAAGATTCAGTACACACTGATGGGATAGATTTAGCATACCAAAATTCAGAAAATTAAAATATAATCAAGTTCAATAATTAGGAAAAGTTAGCCTAAGGTTTACACACATTTTAAAATGAAACAGGCTGTCAAGAAGGAAAAAAGAATTTCAAAGTTACATTATCAAAAAATTGAACAATGTGTTAGTTACCAAAAATCAATCGTTTTCTAGAAGAGTCCATTAGTTCCATTTTATAATCAAGGTAGCTTTATGATCCAGACAGCAAAGTGCTCACATATAATTACAATACAAAAAAGCAGAAAATAGAAGTACATTCAAAGAATAAACATGAAAGGCCTATAAGTACATGAAAAGAAGCTTTTCACTAGTCATTAGAAACTTACAATTAAGGACACAATGATATACCACATGGATGGCTATAAAATTAGTATTTTTAGAAATCCACATAAGTACTGGTAAGCATGTGCAGAAAGCATTGACAGAGAAAATTTAAAATGGAGTGGCCCTGGACAAGTATAGCAGCAACTCAATACATTAAGCAGAATCACCATATGACACAGGAATTCCAGTCCTAGATACATACCCAAAATAAATGAGAATCAATATTCTAACAAAAATGTACATGGATGTGAAGAGTAACATCCACAAAGTGAAAACAATCTGAACACCCACTAAAAGACGCAAAAATAAAAGTGTGGCCTGCGCATAGAGGCAGTATCATTCAGCGTTGACAACATGTATGAACCTAAAAAAATCAGACTAAGTCAAATATTTCATTTACAAACGGACACATTATATCACCCTGTTTATATGAAAGGTCCACAAGGAAGGAAAGTTGAGGAAAGACTGCTCAATGATACAGGGTTTCCTCTCTGGGGTGATGAAACTGTTCTGGATCGCCATAATGATGACAGTTACACAATGCCATGCGAGCACCAAATGTTAAGATTACTGTGCGCTTCAGAATGGTGCCTTTTGTGAGTACCAAGCTGCTTGCTACATTTTGAACAGGATGTGTCTCCTCAAAGTTCCAAGTGGAAAGCGTGGTGGCTGATGGGCTTTAGGGAAGTGATTGCACTCGGGTTCTAACTTCATCAGTGGCATTCCCAAGAGATGATGGGAGGGGAGGGAGCGGGTTATGGGAACTGCCTTTGTGAGCTATGCCTTGTCCCCATCCCTTCCTCAGGGGCTCATCTTCCCTCTCTCTGCCTCCTACCTGCCACACAGTGAGCAGCTGTCCTTTGTTAGCCCATTCCACCACAATTTTTTGCCTCACCACAAGTTTAAAGCAACAGAGCCAGCTAAGCATGCTCAAACTAAGCCAAGATGCAACTTTCCTTCTTTAAATTGTTAGTCTCAAGTATTGCATTACAGTGATGAATCACTAGCACACAACAGAATAATGTAGCATGATCTGTCCCCTCCTCATGAAGGGCCAAAGCCCTGTCCTTACAGAGTTGACTAGCCAGCACTCACAGACAGCAGCAACAAAGCAAGATAGAAACCCCTAGCATAGCCTCATCTTCCAGTCATTATGGGCATACAGATAGCTCTTCACAGGGCCAGCCAAATAGCTCAGCGGATTAAAGCACCTGCAAGCAGGCTCAGGAGTTGAGGTTGGGGGTCAGGGGCCTGCTGTGCTAGCCTTGCCCCTGGAGCACACTGAGATGGACTGAGACTGGGCATGGTGGCACGTGCCTGTAATCTCAGCACTTTGGGAGGCGATAAATAGGAGAATCACTAAGAGTCTGATCTAGTAGTGAGACTCACACGCTATAGACTGTTCCCTTAAAAAATACAAAAAAAAAAAGGTTCTTGGCTCTTCATATGGTGGTTGTGTTCTTTTTTTTTTTTTTTTTTCTTTGTGGCTGGCTCAGCATACCCTAGGGGTGGGGCTGGTATGGTATGCGGTGCCTGCACTCTTGCCTAAGCTTGCCTGCAGCTGCTTTAGACTGCTGAGCTATTTCACCAGCCCCTAGTTCTTCATATAGAAAGTGACTGACTTATACCCAGCTCAGGGGGTCCCAGTACTGTCAACTGGAGGTCTCCCTCTACAATGCATGTACAAATGGAATGCTCATAGAGGGCGGGCACTCCATACAGGAGCAGCAGCACACCAGCAGCAAGTAAAACTAAGCACTGCTCTCATGGAACTCCTCCTGCAGAGACAGTTAATAAGCACCATTAGATCCTGGCCTACGTGTGTCTTCATTTAGCTACTCATCAATAGCCTCTTAATAATCTCAGTAACAAACTGATAATCACAAACAAAGTGCATTCTCTGAGTTCTGGTGAGCCAGTGGTCACCAATCCCTGAGATCTACAATTGAAAACAGATGTGAGGAATGATTTTTGTAGGACTAAGCCCTTAATCTGTGGGCTCTGAAGCCAGGAGTAACACCAGGTGGACAATGTCAGAATTGAAATAAAGTATAGGACACCCAACTGGGGTTTGAATTATTGAAGAAATGTTTATGTCTATGTGGTGGTGGGGATCACATGTAATTGGTCACAGAAGTGTTGCATGTGAGTGGAGAGAGTATATTTTTCACATAAACAGGCTTACTATCCCAGTGTGAGTTCACAGGAAGGGCATATGTTAACATACTGATTCACAACCAGGGTTGATTTTGTCTTCCTAGGGACATCTGGTAACATCTGGAGACATTTCAGGTGTTGTGAAGTGAGCGATATTGCTGGTATCTAGGGAGCGGAGGCCCAGGATTCTATTACACACCTGTCAGTGTACAGGACAGCCTCCACTGACGTGAATTGCCAAGCTCAAAATGTGCAGTGGTGAGGATAAGAAACTGGTTTAGTTTGCAAGTTCTTAAAACTTGCAGAAAATGAAGATGCTCCAACCTAAATTTCAGATCATACAGTCATACTGGCCAGCTCCCATAGAAAGGCCATTCTGGTTTATGGCAAACACTCATAGTTCCCATGACCTAGCTTCAGGGCAAGACTTCAGCTTTCCTGAATCTTCCTTCAAATTTTGACCAAGTAGTGAGGGAGGATTTTGCCCACCATGGTGTAAAGAGGACTTCTGCTAGCCTAGGACTACACATTCATTGGAGAAATCTATCTGCCAGTAGGTGAGCGGAGTTTATCCAGATATGGAAAATCAGACTAGTCTATGAGTTGAGCAGGTAACTACTAATAAGTGACAAATGAGGCAAATGGTAGTTTCAAAGGAACAAGTACAGCCACTGACAGACCCCAGCTTTGGAGGTAGGGACCTACAGGGGCAGGCAGTGTCCTGTTTGCGTAACACAGCACAGCTCGAAGCAACAGAGCTGGAGGTGACTTATTCCTGGGCCTGGTGAGCAGCTCTGTTTCCTCAACATCTCATCACTGAACACTCACACTGACGATGCCCAAATGTCCTCAAGGGGCAAAGAGGATAGAATTACATGACCAAGTGCCATGAAGAAGAAAAACATTCCTGTTTCAATGTCTTTTTAATTCTCAATATTTTAACAAGAAAAGGAGAATAAGATCCCTCCAATTCACCTGCTCGAGCATACCAATTTATCTATATCTATTTAATTAATGAACAGCATCTGGCCTTCCTTTACACACAAGAACGCTTTTCATGTTATTTCCTATCACTGTCTTGGCGCTCCCTTGCTTTCTATTCCTGTTTGTGGTCTGAGGGCCTCCATTCGTGCCCGGTAGGAGCTGCACCACTGAGCTACCACAAGCTCTTTTTCCTTCGCAAAGCAGCTACCTAAAAGACTAAATGCAGACAGCCACGTGCGTACTCAGGTCCTCTGCCAACGCGGTGAACGCCCCAGTAGGAGGGATGTTGGGGTCAATTAGAGGACTTGGATGCCAAATGCAGGAAAAGGAGGGTTAAATGGTGAACACTCAGCTAAATGTATCAAGTTTTTATTGAGGACAATGCTTTAAGAAAAATCAACAAGCTGAAAGGAAGCTGCCACATGACAAAAGGAAGTAGATTATTAGGGTGGTATCGTTCATATCAGAAAAGAACTGGGATGCCTAAAAGGAAAGGCAGTAGATGTTAATGAACTATAACCTCAGACTACAAAGTATTTGTATTTGTAAATTCTCTTGCTGAAGTGTCAATTGAGGGCTCAGTAGAAGATAGGCACTGTAGCCACCTCATACCACCTCCCGCCTTGTATCACTAAGGTCTAGTTTGTGCTCCCTACCACCCTTGCTCACCCTCAATGTGTGTATAAAAACATTCAATCATCAAAGGAGTGAACTGCCCAAAGGGAACTACAAAAGCCACTGCAATTTGATTCCCCCATTCCCCAAAATCTGTGCTGAGAGCTGGTCCCCAAATTGTGTGTGTGTGTGTGTGTGTGTGTGTGTGTGTGTGCATCCCATACTAAACTCCTAACCTTGTGTTTGCCAGGCAGGTGCTTATACCACTGAGCTATCTCCCCAGCCCCTGAGACCTGGTCCCAATCCTTGATAAATATTAATGAATATCTTGGCAAACTTCATGGTGGCCAGTGATGTTTCAGAGTGAAAGGAAAGCTTTAAAAGTAAGATTTGCAAAGCTTGGGACATAACTCAGTGGCACGGTAACTGCCTGACAAGCGCGAGGTCTTGAGTTCAACTCCCGGGATCAAAAATATAAAATAAAGTAAAAATTTTCTCTGGTTCTAGAGTTCAGACAGAACTTTAAGAAAACAACAGACTGTCCCAGGGCTTGAATGCATAAATCTGACATCACTGAGATGATTGTTCTCTCTAAAATTATCTTTGGCATAAGCTACACCATTTGTAGGGCGACTCAGAGGCAAGTCTCATTCTAAAATCTACTGATCCCCCAATTATCTTCTCTTTCTCTCATCCTGTATCTCTGAAAACTGCTTTCCACTATTCCCCATTCTAAGCCCAATGAGCTCTTAGGTGATTTAATCTGCAAAAGACACAGCCTAGGTTTTCAGCACAGGCCTCAACAGTGGTCACCTGAGCTTGACAGTGGGCATTACTCACAGCACCAGGTCAGATCTGTGTAATCTTTGGATAAGTCAAATACTGTGCTAGGCATTTAGACAGATTATCTCATTGAGCTCTCAAATAACCCTACTAGGTAGGAAATCTTTATTGCTATTACCCCCATTTCCCAAATGGTAATAATTAAGGCATATGAGGTTCGCTTTACCAAGGTCAGGAGCAATCAAGCAGGAGGGCTGAGCTGTAGCCTTGAGTAGTCAGATTCCAGAGATAAGCTCAGAGCTGTCATGCTAAATTTCCTACTACAGAAGAGAAAGGGTTCAAATTGGTGTGCTAGTGTTCTTGGCAGGTTCTGTGCCTAAAATACTTACAGACCATCCATGCATTCAGGATGCAGATCTATTTTTATCGTGGCCTACCATGTGGCAGTCCCTTTTTAAGGAACTGAAAATATAGCTGATAGAGAGACAAGATTCCTGCTCTAATGGAGCTTACACATTGTCAGCAAAAATTAATGATCTCAGTGATTGCAGGTACTCATACACATCATGAGCAACAAAATAGGGCAATAGGACCACGGAGGAAGGTGCAAGTGAATGAGCTGCCTCAGGAAAGCCTCCCTGAGCAGGTGACATTGAAGAGGAACTGAATGCTGTTACCCAGCATTCAGATGGAGGCCAGAACAAGCTCAAGGGTTCCATGCAGGTCACTGCACAGCACATGGTTCAGAACAGGTCAGCACAACTGGAAAAGGATGACTGACAGGGAGGAAGCCAGGGCTGAGCTCAGAGACACAGGTACAAGACATCTCTAGGGTCTGAGGGTGAAGGTTCAGATTTGTATTCTGCAATGGGAATCCTTTGGTAGGTTGTCAGCCAGAGTGGGGATCATCTGATTACTATTTTAAACACTCACTTGGGCTGTTGTGATGCACAGAAAATGAAGGAGGAGGAAGAGGAGGAGAGAGTTGGAGGGAAGACAAAGTAGAAATCACTGTACAATGTCAGCTGCCTGAATGCAAGTGGTACACATTAAAGCAAAATAGAATTTTTTTTTTGGAGAAAGAGCCAGCAGAAAGCTTGGCTACTGAGTATGGAAAAATAAACATGAAAAATGATGTCCACGGGGCTTGGGTGTGGCTCATCAATAATACACTCCTCCAAAGGTATCTGGGATATAGGTTTGAGCAACGGGGTAGATCTCTGCTAGACCAGCCAGGTACACAGCTGGAAGCGCTACTTCTAGCATTCTTGATTCAAAGGCCATTTGTCTTCTCAACTTGTATTTCCCCGCTAGAGAATCTCAACTACATGGATTCAACAGTCACTAAAGCCAACGTGCATGAACTTTCTTTTTTTTTCCTTGTACCTAAATATCCATTCAATGATCAGTGTGAACACTCTCCCCCAGTTGCCACCAGGTATGTTGATCTCTCTCACTCTTGTTATTGTTATCTAACTGGCCCTCACATTTATGATGGAGCCCACCCGATTCATCTATTATTTGCTCAGTCACAAATAAATCTGACCATGTTGCTCTCAGATAAAACCTCAGCTTAGGAAGAAAAAGCCTGAAATCTCAGCTATTCAAGAGGATTAGGAAAAAAAAAAGGGTGGGGGTGGGGGCTGAGGCTCAAGGATGAATCAAGCCTGGACAACTTAATGAGACCTTGTCTCAAAATTTAAAAAAGGACTGGTGATATATCTCAGTGTGCAGTTGGATTACAATGTGTGAGGTTCAAAACACAGTACAGTGAAGCAAAACAACCAAATATATAAAATTCCCCCAAACGAAAAATAAAACAAAGTATGCTGGTTTTTGCTTGCTCTTAGGGATAAAGTCCAGGTTGCTGCCATGGCTTTCAAGCTGTGATTCAGAGCCCTGCAGTCCAATCTCAGGGAGTTTCCCTTCTCTCCTCTGTCCTTATCATCGGGTCACCTATATGTTCCTCAGGAATGCCACACTTCCTTCTGGTTCTAGGCCCGTGGCACACACTGGCCCTGCTGGGGGGCACCCACACCCTTCTTGGTTCTACCATCTCCTACTTGTCCCACTGCATTTATCTTCTTGGAGCCTCCTAATTCCTTGTGAGCTCCTCTTCCCAGCACTGAGTCACGTGATCTGAGTAATTAGTGCTGCTACATTCAACGTCTGCTACCACTGGGCTCATCATCTTCCGGGCCCAAGATAGGTCCAATTCATCCAGTACCTGGCATGTACATTGCTTTACAGGGCAGGTGCCGAACTTTGCTAATAAGGTGCAGAAACACCTTCCTGTCTAGCAGTTTATTAGATATACAAGGACTTGGAAACACCAAATATCCTCATTACACTGAGAACCTTGAAAATCTATAAGCTAACCAGTTAGTTACAAAATGGAAATGTAACTCATAGCATTTTTATTCTCCATCCTTCATAGGGAATCTAGTCTAAGTCAGCACCCATAGCTGGTAATGACTTTTAAAGGTATATATATAATAAAAGTGTAGTGCTGGCAAGATAGCTCAGCGGACTAAGTGCTTGCTTAGGCAAGCACAGGGACCAGGGTTTGATTCCTGGTACCACATCTCTTGCTGGCCCTGCCCCAGATACACCAAGTCACTGAGTCAGGGCATGGTAGCCCATGCCTATAATTCCAGGGCTGGGAGGCTGAAAACAGGAGGATCACTATGAGCCCGAGCTGCACTTTGAGACCCTGTACCAAATAGATAGATAGATAGATAAATAAATAAATAAATAAATAAATAAATAAATGTATGCTTAAGTGTTGGAAATTATGACAAAACTGCTAAGGAGCTAATGAGCTGAGAGAAGTAATGGTGACAACTGATATGGGTTCCAATGAAACACAGAGCAGCGTGGACAACCATAGAGGCTCTCCTAGTCCTCAGTCAGGGTCTAGGACAGAAGCAGGACCAAGAGGCTCGCATGATTGGTGTCATTCCTTCAGTGGCAGCAGCCTCTTGAACTTCTTGACCCCTGGCCTGCCTGGCTGCTGTGTGCCATCTATCCCTCCCTCTGCCCTTTTCCTGATCCTTTTACTTTCTTTTAGGATCTTTTTTTAAAACTCCTTTTCCTCTTTACCCACTCCACAGATCTCAATGCATTTCCCTAACTAACAAACATCATGTCAGTATTTAGACAATTTCCTAATGTGTTATTTTAGGAAAAAAAAAAAGATTAACAGATCATTTAGTCACTCATTGGATGATAAACTGATAAGCCCAAGAAACTTCTGACAAGATGTAGCCCTTGAAATCTGGGCAGTAAGTTCCCTGATCTACCATGGCCGGGCACTGGCAGCCGCCGCACGGCTCTTCCAGGGCAACTGCACAGGTTTCCCATCTGCACGTCCACTTCTGCACACAGCTATGAGAAGCGAGACAGTGTGTTCTCACAGATGAATTATGGCCGGTCCCAACAAACCTGTTTCTCTCACACATTTTCCTTTCTTGGCCTCCCTTGCAGCTAAAGAGACACAAAATAAACAGTGAGATAGAATTGTTTTCTGATAAAAAAAATATGCAAGTTAATTCCTGTGCTAACTACCTGCTTATGTTTACGTGAGCATACAACGTCTGGAGCTGCAGCAGCCACACTGTGATTGTAAGTGGAGCTCAAGCATTACACACATGTAACCCCAAGTTGCTACATAAAGCTGGGGAACAGCTACTTCAGACATCTTGTTAAATGAAATGTTCAGTGTCTTCTTGCTGAAGCCAGTAATCGAGACTTTTGTCTCCTACATTCAGATGTTCTGATCAGGTCTTGGGACCTTGGGACTCCTTGGAGAGACCACTCCTTTAAACACTGGACAAAGCCGAGAGACAGCAGACAACTCAGCCAGAGCACACTTTCTACATACAAACCAACCAAGTCAGACCCTACACTCCAGCTATCGCCTTTGTCAGCTCTTACGCGCCAGGCTATCATCCACTGGCTCCACTGGGGCCAGGTACTAGACAGCTAGGGACAGCCTCGTACCTCAGGGCTTGTTTAAGTTTCTAAAACTACTCAATCCTAAACTGGCTTACCCAGCCTCACTTGTTCCTTCCTGAAGAAACTATAAGAAAGGCTCTGGTTTACATCCCCACACTTCAGCTCCCTCAGCCACCCTGGGGCATCACTGTGGGACTCTGTAGCCTGGCCTGTCCCTCCCTCTTGGGAACTTGGAGGAACAAACTGTCTTTTCAACTGCAGTCTCCTCTGACCTGTTGCTCTTACTATACCTTAAATTTGCCAGCAAATCACTACAGTTTAGAGCACTCAGGGAGCCAAACATCTCCTATCTAATAGAATTTGCGAGGGTCTTGATCTAATGAAAGCACCACAAATCTAGGTAATTCTGTCTTACCCCAGGGGCAAAAAAATGCTAGTACTAATGTATTTATAAACACCAAAGACTGGTTTTGAGCCTCTGGTGACTACAGTCAGATGGGACTCTTTATATCAAAACATACCATACTTAAGATCATTTTTTTTTTTTTAAAGGAGTGCCTTCTTAGGCAGAGCACAGTGGCCAGGGTTCAATACCCAGCTTGCTGTGTTGGCCCTGCGCCTGGGGCCCAAAGAGAAAGCGATTGAGACTGAGTGTGGTGGCACACGCCTGTAATCCTAGCTCTTGGGAGGTTGGAAACAGGAGGATCACTATAAGTTCAATTTATGTAGTGAGACCCTGTAGGCCCTGTCCTAAATACATTTTTCAAAAAAATTAGTTTAAAAGGAGTATTTCGGGCCAAGGAGATGGCTCAGTAGAATAAGCACTTGCCTGGCAAGCTCAAGGGCCTGAGTTCAA
>NDGN011478854.1:0-10371 GCA_002564285.1 Tympanoctomys barrerae
TATATATATATATATATATATATATATATATATATGTGTGTGTGTGTGTGTGTGTGTGTATCTTACAGTACATTTATTTCTCTAGTGAGCTCTGACTGATACATAGGTTTAAAAAAAGCACCTTAGAAATTAGACAAACCATTTTCAGGCGGCTCAAAATTTGTGTCTAGACTGTTTCAGCAGATATTGATAGGGAACTTCTTCATTTTAAGAGTGTTAATTAATTACAGTGCATATAAAAGCCAGCAGATGTGCACGCATGCATAGGCACACATGTGCACACACATCAGAGCCCAGAGCTTGCCTTCAGAAATTCAAAGATACCTTAGAAAGTCTTTAACCTGAAAGAACTTACACTCTAGTGGAGATAGCAGTACTTAAGGGATAATCCCTGCCCCAAAGCTCCATCTACTCACAGATGTCATGAAATTTTGCTAAAGTATGTTTGATGACTCTCTTTTCTCATCTCTCTCCAAGAAGAAGCATTTACAGAAATTGAAACCTTTATTGGTCTGGATATCATAGGACTTCAGCTCTGCTTTTATTAGATGGATGTAAAAACAAATGATAAAAAAATGGTTGGAGGAAGACAGAAGGGAGATTTAGCGAATTTTGAGGAAATAAAATCTTAAAAATCTATAGCATACATAGACTAAATCTACATGGAAAATGGAAGTAATTATTAAAAATTTTGATCAATGTTACAAAAATATTTTCAAATGGTCAGGTCCAAATGAGAGATGTGTGTGTGTGTGTGTGTGTGTGTGTGTGTGTGTGCATGTGTGCACATGTAAGCATTTTACCTCAATATTTCCAGGTTCCCTTTTGCTTTTCAAGTGAAAAATATATGTGCAGTATATATGAATTCTTAAAGATTAGCATTTAGAACCACTAAAGACCGAAATTCCTCATTCAAACAATGAGATCTGGCTTCTCTTTCTCAGAAGCCAGATGAGGTAACCACTAGAAGAAAGGAATCTACTTTTTGCATTAGTATTTTCAGATGCTCTGTTTTCTCCAGGCCTCAGTGGGTGAACTTACAAGTACCTGACAACATAATTTGCTAAAAAATACACAGCTCCTTACATGAATTCATGAATGTTTGATTTTTGAGTATAGCTTATATAATCAGTCTTATTGCTTTAGAGTCTCAAATTCCACTCAGAGTTTGTGGGAGTGCTCTGTGCATAAATACATGTGTGTCCAGTATCATAAAGAAATCCTGACTGGCAATAAAAATTGTCAGACAGAGACATTTCCACTTCCTCCTTGGCATTTAGTAATCTTGGAGAAATAGAAAGAAAAGGAAGTTTAATTTAAAGGGGACTTCTGCCCTGCTTAGCTGGGTTCAACTGCCCAACATGAAATAATAATGCACTCAACTGCCCATCTTATAATGAGTAACCTTTGCAACACCTCAGTGATTGGTGAAAAGTGCAAACAGTGGTCAAAGATGGTATGAAATACCAGAAAGAGCTGAGAGAACCCTGTGACCTTCGTGTGATTATGTTTGTGCTAATGTATGAAGGACAGAATCCCAAACTCAGAAGAATTTGACTCATTAAAAATTCATTGGTCATTAACAAGGGACTCTTACTCACTGTGTGTGGAAAGGATGGCCAACACATTGGGGAGTACCTTTGATGAGCATGTCATGTTTGTGGTTCTTCTTCCTTCTCCATTTGCCTCTGCCACCGTGTCCCTGAAAAAAGAATGGGCTAAGGCCCCAGAAAGGAGTATATCCTCTTAGAACTTAAAATGTCGTATTCATTTCTTAAAATGCCTTATTTGGAAGAGGCTACTCCAAAAAAGGAGAAAAATCCAAAACTACACAGGAATGCATACCTGTTCTATTTTTGGAGTAGCTAAGAGGATATGAGCCTCATTGATGAAGACCTGTACTACCAAAATTTTTAAAAAGGGATTTACAAAACAAAAATGATCTTGCTATGAGGAACACAGTGAAGGTCATTAATGGTGATCACACAGGTGCTTGGAGCTGAGCAGGAAGGATAGAACTTGGGAGGCACTGGTACCTGGATGTCACATGCCTTAGCTCTGTTGTCACCTGTCCCTCCATAGCACAGGCATCTGCAGGTAGGCCTGTATATTTCACATGTGAGATCATCCCTGGCACAATGGTGCTGAGGGCCTGAATGAGTACCCCCCGACAAACAGGCATTTTAACAGTGAAAACTCCATTATTTGTTCAATGTTTTCACCATTTGTGACATATCCTTTCCCTACCAGATTTAAATTTGGCTTCTTTGTATTCACAGAGAAGTAATGCCTGTTATATAGTTGTTTTAAATTCTACATTGTGACCCTTCAAAATCAATGTTATATTCCTTGAAGTGCCTGTGAACAAATCATTGCAAATAGATGTGTCTGAGCTATTGGGCCATTGAGGACACTGAGGTTCTTCCCCCTCTCTCTTCTAGATGATAATCAGAATTACGATGGAAGAAAACCTGAAGGTAAAAAAGCTTGCAAGTAATACTAGCTGATGAATCACTTGCTATTCCTAATACTAATGGTCTGTGGCGGCAGTGGCAAAACTTTACAGCCTTCAGTGATAAGAAACAGCCTGCTGTCGCTCATGTGCCATAGGTTTGCCACCAGTGGTCTATGGCATACTCAGTGCAAAAGACATTCGGACTCTCTTGGCAGCCAATAAATCACTGTGTGATCCTTGTTGTCTTCATACTCTCATGGAGTTGTACAAACATCCACATGATCTCACCCTTAGCATCTCTGTCAGTGGTCTATAGAAGCTCCACCAATGAGTTGCATGCCTGCATAAGGACCACTCGTCTAAGCCATGGGACCTGGAAGAGATAATCTAGCATCTTGATGTCACATTTCCTGATCATGCTATCATGGACTAAACGGAGTGCTACACGGTCATTCCTCTCTGCCTCTAGGATTCTGATGCACAGATTCAGTCATCTGTGGATTTAAAATTTGGGAAAAAAACAAATATAAATTATTTTTCTTGTCATTATTGTTTGAATACCTTTGCTCATTGTGGATGGGAAGCAAACAGAGTAATAAGTCAGAATCCCAGTAACTCCTTCAAGGCAATATCCTCAATGGCCCAATTTATCTTCACTAAGCTCCACCTCCCAATAGTGCTACAAGCTAGGGGCCAATCTTTTAACGCTTGGCCCTTTAGGGAGACATTCAAGATCCAAAGTATAACAGCATGAAAACTGAAATTGTGATAGAATTTGTCAATAAGCTACTATGTGAAAGAAATTTCTAGGGTTTATTTTGGACAATAGGAAGTAATCAAGTGGGTACCTACACCTACTTTAAAGGAATCAGGCCACCTGCTGCATCAAAAGCCAAACTTTTCTTTATTGAGTGATTGAGTGAATAATCACCAAATGTGAGTGAAATGCCCCACAGAAAGTGGGGAACTTGCCACACAATCCCTGAGCTTCAGATTCAGAGTTCCTATGCTTAAAAGCCTCTTCCCAGCTAGCCTCAAAGAGCTGTTCTAGAATTTGTTGGTCTCTATAGATAGAACATGTTTTGTAGGCTCTGGGACAGGAAGAACCGGCCCACTCCATTTAAGCTTTTGTTTGTTTGTTTGTTTTTGTTGTGGTTTTTTTTTTTTTGTATCTGTGACCATGGAAATATCTAACCTTTAATACTTAGCTCACGTAAAACAGAATTACATCCGATCTCTGCAACCGTTAGGTGATGTCATTTATTCTTTCTGACGTCTAGATTCCCCTCTGGCTCTGAGAAGGCCTCTATTCAGGAGCTTCTTCTGCCCAGGCAGATTAGCTTATGGTCCTACAGGGTTAAGCATGATATATGCATTTGGGGAAAATGGAAATGTGCATTAAGAAGAAACATTACTTTGTGATCCAGGCAGGAGACATATTTAATCTCTTCAAGAGCCTGTGAAAGACTTCATTTTACACATGAAATTGTGTGGAATTGCCCTGGACTGCACTGAACATGGTTTCTGTGAATAGCGGGCCTCAGAACAAGCTACTGAGCACCACTTATGCCCGTAAAGCAATAAGGAAGAAATGTAAGCAAATGCAGTGTGTGTAAGCTACAGAGAACAGACATACACTCTGTTGACACCGTGTCTGCACGGGGTGGATCAAACACAGGCCTGGCCCACATGCAAGAAGCAGGGCACATAGAAGCTTCTCAGGGCATAGAAATTTTAAAAATAAAGGTATTAATACATTGCTAATTGCCTAAGGAAGGATTTTTCTATTTTTCTGTGCATTGTAAAACTTGCCATAATCTGGCGTTAAAACTCATGCATAGCTAACAAAAAGTGAAAGGATTTTTCAAGTAGTGATTTTTTCAGCTGTGAATTAATCTAATCTTAATATTTGACCAAAAGTGTCATTTTTAGAAGTACATATGACTGGTGAGAATTTCAAGGCCAACAGGACTTGAGAATATAAGAAGAGAGACCATGAGATTTATACTGCATAAGGCACTTTCCAGTTTAAAATTCCCTGCTTTCCAAGTATAATAACTAAATCATATATTGAAAAAAATTAGGAAAAAAAAGGTCTTTTGAACATTGCGGGGCAATTGTTGGCATCTTCTGATGGGTCATCTCACCCTTGTTATTAAATGACAGCGATCATTAAAATGCCAAACATATTTTGACAGAATTCACTTTATAAAATGTCAGCAAGTCTATGTTTTTATTAGTTTGTTCCAAATCAATTTAGAAATTTCAATAGGATACTTGTAAGTATTCCCCAAGCAATGCCCATTCCTGACTTCCTGCACAAAAAAGTATTACAAATTAATCAGATTTTCAGATTTCTGCATAATGGCTTTGTGCATGTATTGCTTAATCCTATTATAAAATGCTGTTATGATTGACACATCACTGTGCAGATAGAAGTCAATTGAATAATATGTAGCAGTCAATTTTATTTGTAGCTTAATGTGCTGAAGCATTTTTTCCACATTTCCATTATTTATAAGTCTGTCCCTTTGGAGAATATATAGGTGAATTTGTTTTAAATGAGCCAATAATACCTTCTTTAAAATTTATAAATGTGACAGGATCATATCTTTTTTTTTCTTGGTTGTCCATGGCATGCCAATAAACAGCACTTGAATTGTCTTCTACTTGGTATTCATAGTATAAACATCAGAAAGAGGATCTTATTAAGGGTATTTGGAATTGGACTTCAACCACCTCTTCAGAAATTTCCAAGAAAACAAAAAGTACCAAAGAGGACTCCTCAAAAATGGCTGCTTGAGGGCCAGGGAGATAGCTCAGTAGAGTAAGTGCTTGCCTGGCAAGCACAAGGTCCTGAGTTCAGTGTCTAGTACCAAAAAAAGGCTGCTAGTTTTGTGTGTCTATTCATGTATTTCTTATTTCGGCCATTATCTTACCTGCTGTGATTTGTCATAGAACAAAGTATGTAAGCTATACGGAGATACTTTGCTGTGCAAAGGGTTTTATAGATTTGCTGTTGAGGTGGGGTATTCTTTTTTCTGCTTTGGTGTTCAACAGGATTCCAACAGAGGAAGTGAGGTAATGTTCTTTAGCAGGGTGGAGATCTCTGAAGTTACTGTGTAATTCCTTCTCTTTTAGAACACAGGAAACTTGTATAAGGTTGGCCATGTCTTTTTGGACATTGTGAAAGGTGACATTGAAAAAGGTTTTGGTCTTTAGGAGAAGGTGTTGCTAAGATTCAGAGCCTGAGTCAGATATGGAAAAAGAGCTCAGGTAGTCAGAGGAGATGGGGATGCAATATTTGGGATGATGTGGATGATCTTGGTCATGTCTGAGATCATACTTTTTTTGGTTCTGGAAAATTAAATTAGCTGTTCCCCTTTATGCATAAAGGATATAACTGCCTCCTACACAGGACACATTACTGTATGGTACATAAATTGGTATGTAATGTAATCATTATGGTACAACACAGTGTTACATTACTGGTGTCCCCTGCTCTCTATGTCCTGGTGACTTTGGCCATCATGAATGTCCCTTAGTTTCATTTATGCAGGCATTAAGTGATTTCAGCACTGGAGCCATTGGTAAACCATTCTGTTTTATCATCTATCTATTAATTATCTGTGACATCACAAGGTGGTATGGAATTGCCAGGCTGCGTCTTATATTGAGGGAGCACTTCTCTTTTGAATTCCAGGGGCCAGAGGCAACACAGCACTGTCAGATCCAGACTCTCCGGAGCAGCACCCAGCCAGTCACACCCACCCTCCGTTTCCTGTTGGGCCACAGGTCAGTGTCTTTCAACTGCTTTTCATCAGGCTGCATTGAAGATAGTTTAACCACATAAATAACCAAATACATAATAATGAGTAAAATCCAATTAACTCCAACAGAGCAAAGATAGCAATACATTTTTGTATAGGAAACTATATGGCTACATTATTTATTAAAAACTATGAGAAAAAATGTGTTTGCAAAACTCTTCTATCTTCTTAAAGAAAACACTTATTTTAATCATTTGGAAAAATATTTTTTCCTTAAAACTCACTGCATCTGAGCTCTTGGCTACCATGCAGTTTTCTCAAAAGTAAAACTTTAATGACTGGAGTGTGAAGAAAATTAAGTTATTTCAACCTTAGTATAGCCATTTTTGAAATACAAGATGTGATTTAATATAAAAAGTTAATGCAATTTTAATGTAAGTTTGGCTTATTGGGTTTGACAATACTGTACATCACACATAGCTCCTGCATTAATAAAGAAATACATTCATTATTTTTTAAAGTGCAATATTTGTTTTTTTGCAGGCTTGTGTGGGTTGTATGGAGATGTAGAGCTCATTTATAAAAGGATGGGCTTTCTAAAACCTATGTCAGATAGTGCTCAGCTTTCAGAGTTCGTCTTGCTTTCATAGAAAGAAATGTTGGGCCTTCTGTCCCCTTTGCTTTCATTGTTTTTCCTGGAAATTAATCACTTGCAGTCCATAAATGGCTCATCCAAGAGCACAGATTGGGTTGGCCTGATAGTCTTTTTCAATTGTCACCCAATCCCTTCAGGCCTCCAGTACTATTGTCCCTCCCACTCTGTACCACTCTGTACCTAGTAGATGCTTAGAGAGAGTTTTCTGGGAATCTCAGCAGCTGGCTTCTGTTGACATCCCTTTGTGTCACCCTCCTTACAGTGTGTGTGCATCTGTGTGTGTGTGTGTGTGTGTGTGTGTATGTGTGTGTGTGTGTCTGTGTGCACAGAATAGCCTGTGACCACATCAGTCCTAACATGCTGTTGTGGCCTGACAGTCCTAGGCCACTGAGGACTGGTGGCAGTAGGACAAACTGAGAAGGCATGCTTTGCTCTAAATCTGCAAATCTAAGTTTAAAACTTCTGCAGCCCAGGTCCCCAAATCAGGATTACCCATTTGCTTTCCTTTTCAGTGCAATATTTGTTATCAGCAATAGTGCACCAAGAATTTTAAGGCCAGTTTATTATTTCTTTTTTGGGGGGGGGTACTGGGGATTGAACTCAGGCCCTTGTGCTTGCCCTGCAAACACTTATTCTACTGAGCCATCTCCCCATCCTCTTGTTTTTATTTTCAAAGTCTGCTTATCTTGCTTTTTAGAGTACTTTGTATTTTTTTTAAATGAAGCATGGCTATTTGATGGGAATTTAGCAAACTGTACAGATATATTAGGAATGAGGCCCTTGGAGTCTAGGGCAGTGGTCCTAGAACAGAGATTCCTCAGGCCTTTTCAGAATTTCTCTTGAAGGAGTCTGAGACAGTGGATAGATGGCCAAATCATGGACTCACCTCTTTCCATCTACCCCTCATTCTCCCCATGAAGCAGCTCCTGCTCTCTAAATCAGCTACTTGTATTGGAAAGAGGGTAAAACCTGGATTCTGGTGCTTCCTGCCTGGACTTGACCCCCACATAATACAGTAAAAATCGGAGTTTGGCAAAGTACAGATCTCCCCACAACTGACTGGTAGGATAAGTATAGTATTCATGTAGTGCCTGGATATTATATACTGGACTTTGCACCATAAGTACATTAAATTACCTTTTCTTTATAGAATCATACCATTCCTTTAAAAAAAAGGTGAACTCCCCTGGATAAGAGTTCAGATTGGGATGTATAGAAGACAATTGTATGTGGGGATATGGGTCCTACTGCAGGTGTCATAAAGGTGCAGTGACATCCTGGATGAAGGGACACTTTCAGCCATCTGCCTGGCCAGGGCAGGGAGTCCTCCTTGCTTTTTGACCATGGTGAAGATCATGGTGCATGCAAACAGGTCCAATGTCCAGTGGCTGCAATTTTCTTTGACATCCACTCAGGCAATAGCCATTGATCCACAGTAGATATCAATATCATTTGTGCTTATGATATCATTTTAATTGGTCAAGAATGTTGGTGGAATAAAAAATGTTTGAAATTTTCTCATTGTAAAAATGTAAACATATTTATTTTTGCGTTTGATTATAGATCTTGACATTGTCCATGTGTAATGTTACCACTTGAATAGCAACCATTTGTTTGCTTAATATTCAGTTCATTTTTATGTATTCTTATGTTACAAACATGTTTTCTCTTCCTAAAGAGGTGTCATAATAATGCACTTTTATGACTACATAACGGTTCACCAAGTTCACTCCTGTAGCGAGCTGGCTTTCAACATGCTTTTTAAAATGTAATGCATATTTCCACTCATTTCTTTTCTTTTCACTTCTGAATTTTATTTTTAAACTATATCCCAAGAGCATTGCTCAGTCAAAAGGAGGTGAATATTTCTTTCAATATTGGTTATTATCCTCAGGTTCTTTGCACTGACCTGCATTCCTAACTCTTGCTCTATCATTTGTCTGTCTGTCTGTCTGTCTGTCTGTCTGTCTGTCTGTCTATCTTTTCTTATTTATTTAGAGACAAGGTCTCCCTAAGCTACTAAATTGTCCAGGGTAGAGTGTGTTCAAATTTGCAATCCTCCTGCCTCAGCATCTCATGCATGCTCCACTAAGTTTGGCTGGGGATAGAAACACTTATAGCTCTTTACACAAATATTTCAAAATTGTTTCAATTGTTTTTTGAAAGGACTGTGCCAATGTATATGTCCTATGGTCCAGATCTGCATAATGGTGTCACTACAGACTTTCTAACATCAAGGAAATCTTTGACATTATTCTCATTTGTCTAAAGAGTTGAAAATAGTGCTTTCTTGCTATATTTGAACCAATAAATAAATAAAATCCCAGTGATGTCAATGCATTCTTTCTAGAGCAACATAGAATAAATTAGCTGACAACTTCACACTCATGAGGATTAGGATTATATGAAAATTCATTGGAAAGATAATACATAAGTGTCAGGTATTGTTTTTAAAGGTATCTGAGTGCCTCGGTACAGTATAAACCAAATGAAATTTTCCAAAGAAGTAATTGAAATGTGATTGCAAAAACCGTTTGCATCAGGCTGTCTCTTTTCCTGGGACGGGACATGTTTCTTTGTTCTCTCTTGAGGAACTTTCTAATTGCAGTAAAAGGGAAAGCATGCTTTAAAAATGTCCAGTTCTTGGCCCCACAGGAAAGTGAGGGATGTTTCTCTTGTGTGTTGCAGCCACTTCTGACGGCCCAGCAGCTCGCCTCTGCTGTGGCTGGCGTGATGCCCGGAGGCCCCCCAACCCTCAACCAGCCCATCCTTATCCCCTTCAACATGGCTGGACAACTCGGTGGCCAACAGGGTCTGGTCCTCACACTGCCCACAGCGAATCTTACCAACATCCAAGGACTGGTAGCAGCAGCTGCAGCTGGAGGCATTATGACTCTTCCATTGCAAAATCTACAAGGTAACCCACTGCGTCGATAGATGGAGGGGTCTTCACACTGACCAGAGTGCTCAGAAGTGCACAAGAAAATTGTCCTGAATGGTGAATGTGGTTCAGAATTGCTTCCACCATGAAGGATATAAAAGATTTCAAAAAAAAAAAAAGATTTCTGCAGGAAGTGTGTTTAGTTATCTGTGCATACTAAGCTTCCTCAAGCCATGGGCTTTCTGAACCCTTATTTCCTAACACTGATATTGAAGCCTTTCACGCCTTCTGGATGTTTGTGGGAGTTATCATTGCATGACACATTAGACACTTACCTGCAGAATTGCTATGGTATTATTTGAAGATCTGAGTTATTATCTCACAAGTTCTTCAGTCTAGTCATGTGCAAAGAAAGGTTATATGTTACTTGACTGTGGTTGGAACACCTCAAATATAGGACAGCATTTGGAATAATTAATAAATATGTGGTTCACAAAGTATATGTTAGGATATTACCAAATGAAATTCAATTATTTAGGTTGATGTTTTACGATGACAAAAATATTTATTTGTATACTGAGGTTTTATAATCCCTGGACATATGCCAGGA
>NDGN011478856.1:0-11790 GCA_002564285.1 Tympanoctomys barrerae
ATTCACTATTTGATTCTGCAGAGTCGTCCCCCCACCCCCGAACCACATGACGGAGACAGGCTGGGGGTGACTGAGCACACAGCATGAACGAGCAGCAGGAAGGGTTGGTTGGAAGTGCTCCCCTCATCACAAATATGTGTCTTCAATATTTAGTTGTTGTGGTAGGAAAATGCCAACAAATACATGAACTGTAAACCATCTGGCTTGAAATATGTTCAAATATGAATGTTCATCTTGAAAAATGAAATCTATGGAATTCTGACATCCACTTTGACTTGTGAGAGATGAACAGCTTGGATATGCAAAAAGGAGTTGCTACACTAGCCTTCTTAAACTTTAAATTTCCCTGAACTCAGAAGTTAAATGATTCACCACCTAGAAAGGAAAACTTCCCTTTCGCTTTTAAACTTTAATGAAAGCCACTGACAGCTTGAAAATCCCTGCCACTGTGTCTGCATAAGGATTTGTATGGCATTGTCTTATTTGCTGAGAAGCTGAGAAATCAAGGAGGTTCTATATTTATTATTTAACATTAACTAACTTCTAATGCATGTGAAGCACAAGATGTAACACTGAAGGAGTATAATAATCCTAGTTTTCACTGCCATCTAAGTGTAGAGGTTAAAGAAGTAAACAGGGGACTTTGAACTGTACCATTTAGCTTGGAATAAGAAGTGATGAACTAAGTCATTCTGCTTTCTCTTGACTTGGGCTCTTCAGATAGCCCAGAATCAGGGCTCTCCAAATCACGTCAAGAAGCATTTTAGTGACTCAATGAACATGCACTAAATGAGGCAGGTGAGGAGTAGGATTGGAAGCTAACAAATACAGAAGTTTTGAGCTCCGCAGACCAGAATAAGAGGGTTGGAGGGTTCTTCTAGCACCCAAAGACGCTAGAGTGCAGTATTTTCTACTTACGACATCTTCACTTTAAGTGATCCTTGAAATGTCACCTCCCAACTACATCATAAGCTTCCAAGTGACAGAATCCAAACCTCAAGTCCTCACTTTGTTATGCTGTGTTAGGCATACAGTGATCTCAGTATTTATTTGACATTCTGAGAGTAAGATGAATGGAAAACCTAAGTCACGGGTGGGGAGAGGAAGCTTCGACTAAGTAGTATGAATTAATCTGGGGACACAGTCATTCTGAAATGATACTAGGAGTTTAGTGAGTGGAGAAAACACAGATGCTTGGAACAATACCATCCAAGCATATGTAAAATTCAAAATAAATAAAATCATGATTAGTTAATTCAGCAAAAGTTAGGATATTGGTGATAGACTTCATTATATTTTATTTTTAATTTACACATAATTTTATGTATATGCTCTTTGTTGTGGTGGTACTGAAGATGCCACTTAGGCACTAAACTATATCCCTAGATCTGTTTTATTTTTTTATTTTGAAACAGGTCTTCCTAAGTCACTAACTTGGTCCAGCTGGGCTTAAATTTGTAATTCGCCTGCCTCAGCCTCTAAGAGTTCAGTGATTATAGGACTGTGTCACCGTCCTTGGCTTGTATGTTTTTAAAGACTTTTTTATTTCATCCTGCTTTTTCTTTAAAAATGGAAGTTTTTCAACCTAAGATTTATCCAATATAATCACATAATTATCATAATAAATTCTCCCCAAAATAATCATGTAAGGATTTGGGTTTTTATTTTTTCATTTTTTTACTATATTTCCTTTTTTATTTTAATACTTAGAAAAAGGCAAGAACATGCTTAAGGCTTAGAGAGGATAATTTGGCAGTGCTATTTTTACACAGTATGAATTTTTGCTATATCTACAGGGAATCTAGATTTTAGTATGCAGCAGCAAAAAGCCAGTAAGTGATCAATCTTGCCCTTGAGAATCAAAGTGTTTCTTTACTGGGTGAACTGATTAACTAAGAAACTAAAAGGAGCTAAAAACGCAATGGAGTAAGTCCGGTTCAAGAAAGCACCGTGGTGTGTACAGTTTGCATTTGTGTATACAAGCAATTAACTTACCGTTGTAAATCAATTTGTTCTGTTTTGCCTCTACTTTTCCCATTACAGGATTGTTGTTTTGAGCTTCACAAGAAGAAAATAAAACTCCACCTCATCGTGAGTGGTAGAATGAAAGAGCCCATGAGAATAATCATTTTCATCAGAAAGACAGTACCTTGGAAACAAGTGAGGCAAATGTCATTTCTTATTGTTCTGAGACAATTCTGAGAAATGAGATAGATACCACTAAGTAACAATGAAAACAATTAGATAAAAACAAATCAATTCTGATCATTTGTATAATTTCAGTAGACTTTCTTCAATTTCCTTCTTCCCTAAATTCAACTTAAGGGGGCCGGGAGATGGCTCAGTGGAATAAGCACTTCCCTGGCAAGCACAAGAGCCTGAGTTCAATCCCCAGCTCTGCCAAAATAAATAAATAGATAAATAAATAAATAAATTCAACTTATTAACTTCCAATGCTATTCCTTCAATGAAATCAAAATTGGGGCAGAACTTTTAGATACAATTTGTATCTCTGAACTTTCATCAGGTGGATTAAGGGACAATGAAAGTAACATGATGCCTTATTATAAAAACTGAGGACATCTATGAAGAATCCAATACTTTAGACTAAACTGTATTTTAATGTGTGACATAAACATGTTTTGTACACTCTGAGGTCTAACTTATCCCAATACTACTATATAAGCCAATGGATGGTGTTAACAAATTATTATTAAATATGAAAAAAAGAGTTGAGAGGAAAATATATGTCTACCAATAACACAAAAATTTTAAGCTCTGAATGAATTTTAATATAATTAAAATGTACATACTTCTTTGATGAGTGGGTTAAAAATCATACCAGTCTACAAAATAAGATAAATTTGTCTATCCATCTATCATCTACAAAAATAAAATCTATGAAGAGTTAAGGGATAAGTTATACCTTCACAATACAACTATTAACTAATTTCTTATGCTACTATCACATATTAGCAATTTTAATACAATTTAATATACATACTCAAAATTAAGAATAAAGAAGTCACATTTGGATTACAGGTATGCACCTTCAAACCTGGTTTGGGGTTATAATAGTGCATGAAGAGTATAGAAGGATGGGAAATTTTAGTATTTCTTTATACTCACTGAGACTAAAATAGAGGATAGTATAAAACTCTAGATGTATTTTCTCTGAATTAACTTTTATAACACAACTGAATAAGGCCTCTAAGATATGTAAATCCTAAGCACTTCAGAAATAACAAATCATTTCATCATGGAAGATTATTAGCTTAAAGAAATTACCATGGAGATTTTCTATCTTTTTATTTCTCATTGTTAAAGAAGCTACTTAAGATATTTAACTGTATTCTAATCTCAAGTTAATTCTGTTGAAATACCTATATTTTGATATATTTTTAAAGTATAAAAATGTGATATGTATGTGTACCAACCCCAACAATGAACACATTCATTGCGTATTGTAGACATGTACTTTAAAAGGTCGATATAAAAGAACAGACAACAATCTTTAAAATTCTCATTTTCATCTTAATTATAAATGAATTTTAAATAAAATATTTGGACTAGAACTAGACAAAATATAGCTTCCATTAGGATAACTGCCTACCAGAATACACAAAATCAGACAATGACTGGGCTCATATGCAGCCACTATTCAGATGACCAAAGTATGAAAAGACATATTTTTAGGGTTGGCCAGATAGCTCAGGCGACCAAAGTGCCTGCTTAGGCAGAGATCAGCAGCCAGGGTTTAATCCCCAGCATGTTGTGCCAGCCCCGCCCCCAAAGCGTGCTGACATGGTGATTAAGACTGGGCATGGTGGCACACACCTGTAATCCCAGAGCTTGGGAGGTTGAACACAGGTGGATCACTATGAGTCTGATCTGTGTAGTGAGACCCTGTAGACCCTGTACTAAATACAAAAAAAGAAAAGACATATTTTGCCTACCTCTTACATATATCAAGTAGAATTAGAATTAGAAATTCCATCTATCGCACCACCAAGGAGATTAATGTGTTTTTATAGCCACACTTTTAGGTTTACAAGAGTTTTCCTATGTGATTTTTTTTCAGAATATTGCCTTTCACCATATGATGAAAGATTATTTAGTCCATATTTATTTGGGCCTCACTGTTTATCCTCTCTAGAGAGCTTTTTTTCTAGGAGAAAGAGCAAAAGAATTAAAAATAAACAAAGTAGAGGAAGCTGAAGTGAAAGCGCTTTGCTGTATTCAGCTTTCAGCAGTCAGCTTATTCCTTAAATTTACGTACAGACATATCATCATCTTGACTGCAATCATGTAGAAAATGAACGGGGTATAAAGTACATGAGGACAATTTAATAAAATGAGCTTCTTTTTCCTATAAAATCTTTGAGGAAAAGAATCATGAGACAGAGGTGTGCTTTGTATTTCCCCAGGTCATGAGGCATGTCACCGCTGTGATGTGCCTTTGGCAAGCAGTCCTTAATTAGAAATTCTTTAAGAGCTGCTCCCACTAGGTACTTCCAAAGACTAAAAGATGAAATAATTTAACAGGGAAACCCTTACTAAGCACACAAAATCCAGGTGCAGGTGACTGAAAGGAACAATCGGCTGGTAGCAAGAGAAGAAAACTGTCATGATGGAGTGCTGGATTTTGAATGAGAGTCTTTCCATCATAGTAGTAGTAAGTATTATATTTTCTTACTAATTTTTAAATATATCCATACAAGGAGGCTGTGGTGTTTTGGATATGTAGAGGAGCATTAAAAGTCTTAAAATAGTACTTTAGTTGAAAGACTAAAACTTATCAAAAAAAAACAGCATATACACTTGGTGTACCTATATAGAATTGTGCCAAATTGTCAGATTGATTTTACTAATTATTTTTAAAGTCAAGTGGCTTGTTTTTGCATAATATATGCATAGTTTCTTTCCTTTTGTGTGTGTGGGGGAGTTGTTTGTTTGTTTGGTTTTTTTGAGACAGGGTCTCACTATGCAGTTCAGGCTGGCCTTGACCTCACTTTGTAGCTCAGGCTGGTCTCAAGCTCACAGTGATCCTCCTACCTCATCTGCCTGACTGTTGGGATTACAGGCATGTGCCACCTCACCTGGCTTGTGCATAGTTTCTGTAAATCAAATGAAATCTTTGAATTACTCAGTGGAATTGGAATCTTTGCAGAGTACTTGAAAGGGTCCTCCTTCCTTGCCATCACGCTTAAGTAGTGTTGACTAAGGAGGTCACATGCTGTGCATTGCCTTACTTGAAGTTGACCCATGTGAATTTAAAATCTTTATAAGCTTCATAATTGCAAGTGCCTGCAAAAACTAATCTGGAAAAAATAAATACATGGAGCAGTGGTGATGAATCTGGAGAAGCTTTTCATGTAATTTTTTAGAAGAACCCAAGATGATTATGAAAAGAGGAAAAGATTGGAGATGGTATTAATTAGGTCTTTTCTTACCCTCTCCAGCTCTCATGGCTTGGAATGAACTTGTTTCTGTTCATTGATACATTCTGTTGGTATGAAGAGGAGAAGTCTTTCTTTTATACACGAGTTATTCTGGGCGTAAGTAGACTTGGTGATTGTGCATTATTGTCTTAAGAAACAAAATACATTGCATTTTCTCAAGCTTCCTCATTTTCACTGTATCTATTCTTTTGTCTCTTCACTTGTGGACAGTCGTCCTTGGCATGGGCACGAGCATCAGCACTCTGCCTGAATTTTAACTGCATGCTAATTCTATTACCTGTCAGTCGAAACCTAATCTCCTTTGTGAGAGGAACAAGTATGGTAAGTACTAAAACTATTTAAAAGGATCTCAGTTTTATCACTTACTAATGCAACTGCTATTGAAAACAAAGATATACTTTACTGTAAAATGCCCAAGAATCTTATTTACACTTAGGTTTGCTTCTCTGCAAGAGAGACTGGAATAGCAAAAGCTCAACATCAGTAATTGGTGCATCAAATTTGAGTTTCTCTTTTGCCATAGATTTCCTACATGACTCATTGATCAACCTTTTCCTGGTATGTTTGCTCCGTGGAGTTGGAAACATTATAACAGGTTGGACTATGATCATTTCTGGTTGAAAGAAGACACACAAACAGGTGTGTCACCAAAATGCCACCCGGGTGCATTTGAGTTGACCACAATCACAGTCTTGGCACCTGTATTTCAGTATGCCAGTTGTGACATGTAACAGTAATAGTGACACATTTTCTGCATATATCAGTTTTACTGTACCCACCTGTATTTCCTGTTAAATAGAATAATACTTGAGTACTCTTTACTAGAAAATAAGACTTGGGTACTCTTTACTAGATGTTACTAGATGCTACTATTTGTGATATGATCATGATTTTATGAATACTCAATGTAGATACACATAGAACCTTTTTGTATGATAAGGAATGAGTTATAAATTACATTAACCCCATAGTTGAAAACAATGTTTTCAGCTTCATTTTTTGAATACAGAAGTTGCATAAGTGTAGATATTAGGTTTATTCAAAAGTTTTGATTTATAACTAGAGAACTACCAATTCTATTTATCAAATTGAAATTTCAGGAAATTAATTATAGTAATGTTTTGCTTTGTGTTTGCCTGGTTGCCACTGACTATTGTATTCCGTAGCCTCTCACTTTAGAGGCAGAGTCTGAGTGGCCCCTCAACTCTCACTCTGTTGTCACTATGATTGCCTCCTAAATTAGACTTTTATTTATTTATTTTTGTTGCACTAGTGCTGCAAGGGACCTTGGAGGAGGCAACTAGACAAAAATCTCAAATTCCATAAGCTAGTCGCCTATGGGATAGCTGTTAATGCAAGTAAGTACTCATTAATTATATAATGGGTTTTATAATATTTGGTGTCTAACTTCATAAGACTGTTTCAATTTCCTCTCCCAAATCTCACCCTTAGGTAAAAGAAACTTTCATTTTCCATCTGACCACATAAACCTGACACAGATAGGTTTTTCAATTTCTTTATCAGGGTTTTGTTTTGTTTTGTTTTGTTTTGTTTTGTTTTGTTTTCAGTACAGGGAATTGAACTTAGGACCTTGCGCTCACCAGGCAAGCTCTTATCCTACTGAGCTAGCTCCTTGGCTCTAGTTTTTTAATTTCCAATCTATACATTTCTACTAGTTTTTCCATCCTAGCTACTCCATTTACCAAAGTAAAGTTGGTGAAATTTCATTTGTGACCCATTGGGTTAGTTGATAATATAATGATAAATACCTACTTGGAAAATGGACACTTTGTTATTTAATATTATTTTCATCAGAAGTAAAATTGATCCATGATCAAAACCTCACTTGTAATCCTAGGAAAATTACCATCAAATGGTATCAGGAATAGTAAAAAGAAAAGAAAATCATGTGAATTAGTTTCTGAGTAGTATCAAGCTAGTAGATATAAGAGGGCTTTGATAAGATATAACTCTTTATTGGCATATAAATTATTATTATTATTATTATTATACTTCTAATTCAAGAAGTCAGTAGAAATTAGCATCCAAGATTAAGGGGAGATACTACTAGGAAAAAAAGGGACAAAAAAAGAAAGAAAAAGAAGGATAATGACCAACTGGCTTATGGTTTAGTTGGAAAACAAAGACATTTAAATAAAAGACTACCACAGTGATAAAGAGTTATGATTCAGGACTGTTTCCCTCAAACTAATTTAACTATAAAATGTTTTCCTCATTTGTTTTTATCTTCTCATGCATAAAAAAAATAGCAAAGTAAAAGGAACACTCAAAACAAATGTGAATTTAATTAAGCAACAAGACATGACAGACAGTGCCCAAGTGCCAATTAACCCAACTTGGGGTATGCAGTGAGACATGAGGAGAAGATTCTCCCTACTGACTGCCTTCAACACCAGATTCAACAAACCCAAGAAGTGCTTTGCAGAAGGTCTCTGTGGTTTGTTAAGAAGCCAGGGTAAAAAGACATGATGTGCTATAGAAAAGTAGCTGAGGGATAGAGGGCCAAGAACAGGACTACTTCCTCGCATCCCGGGGTACAGGGCAGCGTGAAAAGAGCCTTTGGTGAGTGAGAGAAACCTAAAGAATGGAATACCAGGGAACCAGATGTTAGTTCAGCAATACAGGTCTTTTCCAGTCCTTGAAAATTATCTGAAATTAGAATTAGAGTAACCCAAGGGTACTGAGTTATTTCTATTCCTTGTAGGTGGTATCCAAATAGAGGACAGAATGCTCCCAGGTAGACCTGTCAGAGAAGGGATGGAGAGAATTTCTAGGTTTCCTTTAAAAGCCTCAGAATCCTTATTTTGCATTAAAAGGAGAGGTGCGGCACAGTGAAATAAGGAGAGCAGCATTATCACCATAGAATAGCTTCAAGGCAGAATCAGACTCTGAAAGAAAGTTGTACAGTGTTTAAACGAGGGGACTCACATCAAAACAAGTCATAAAATGAAGTAAAGAATAAAGGGAAATATGTCTTATGGGATATTTTTCTTCTTTGGTATGTGTATTTCTTTATGTGCAACCATATATAAATAGAATAAATGCATCTGTAAGTAAATCTGCGGAACATTTCCCATATGCAAGGTACTGTGAAAGGACCTACAGCCTCCTGACACTAGTATGGCCAGTACTGTTCTGGATGGAGTATAATTAAACATGGGCAACGATTGACTAGACCCCGATGACCAAGTTAGGGTATAGTTTTGCCGCTGATTAGTTGACTTATCTTAGATCAAGATTCGTACGTCCTTTGTGGAATTAAATAGCAGTAATACAATTTATCCAGCTCAAAGATATGCATAGATTATTGTTAGGACCTGATCTATTTCGAAATTTGTATAATACAAGGTCATTTACTTGCTGCTATTGCAAGTAAGATCAAATCCAAATTCCATAGAATGACAGACAAATTCTTCCAATCTACCCCATGCCCCCATCACAGGACCTCTCTCTCCACACCCACCTTGCATTTCTTATTCTGGCCATTTCCAGAGCCTTCTGTGCCTTTACTCATACTGCCCACTTTGCCCAGTGTGCTCCACTTCTCCATCATCCTGCCTGAGTCAGATATCACTATATCCAGAGGAACCCATTGTCCAGCCCACCCTCTCCTGCAGACCCCTGACTTTCAGGGCTCATCACACACTTCTTATCATACGATGACAATTTTCAGACTCTGCTTGGCCTCAGGGATTGAGACCTCAGACCTTTTGTTTTCCCTAGTACTTGGCACATAACAGGTTGTCAACAGATTTGATCAAACCCAGGGATGAGTAGGACCTGGCCGGTAGGGAAGAAAAGTTCAAAGAATCACTGGAGAAGGTATAGGAAGAAACTGCTTCAGTGATTCAGGGAGCTGGGAGCAGCTTTGGGAGGATAAAACAGAGTGTGAGGAGCAAAGTGATTAAAAATAATACCATCATTCAAGATAATAAATGCACGTTCTGCTGCAGAAGAAACAGGATGTTCTCTCTTCCTCCTTCCCTCACAAGTCCCTGGAGAGCATCACGTATTCTTTGCAACCCACTTCGTCCTGAACCCCACTGCTCTGCAGGGTTTCCAACCATCTCCAGGGGCCCCACCAGCTCTCAGCACTGTGTGAGAAAGCAAAGAGCTGCCGGTCCCCACCTCCATGGCAACCAGCACTGCTGCCGTGGTTTCTACCCAGCAAAGGCAGGAGGGTGGGAAGAGAGCTCTCCACTGACAAAGCAATTATTACATTTCACATTAACTGAGAAATGTCGCTGGCAACTGTGCTTTTAGAAGGGGGGAAGAACATACTAAGCCCTGGTCTCATGGATACACCTTGCTTTTCACATTGTGTCCTTCTGACACAGTCTCTCGGGAGCAGCTGCAGTGTCCCTGCATTTATTTTATTAGCCTTGTCCATTATGCGGCTTTTCAAATAGCCGGCTGACTTAATAGAGGTGTGTAACCTTGGAAGAAATGCATGCACGTGGAAGTCTGTATGCCAGCCTCTAATTTCTCATCCATTCCCCTAGAAGTTGAACTGTAGGCTTTAATTGGTCAGATCATTAAAGGATGTAATTAGAGACTGGTAGAAGTTGGCTAGGGTGGAGGAGGGAAGAGGCACAGCAATGGTATCTATAATCAAGGACATCACCAAGAAGGCAGTGACAGGAGCTCTTCTTCCTTTGACTTCCTGCCTTCCTGCTTGCCTGCCTATGATAAAAGCTGCGGGAGCATTCTTCATTGTCTAATAAATCATTTGGGGGAACTATAACCCCACCGGTATAAAACTCGTAGTTGCACAGCCTTTCCATTCTTACTAACATGGATCTTTCTGGGTTCCCTGGTCTATGTAAACCTCGAAAACTTTTCAATTGAAAGTAGTACTTGGAACCATAGTTTCCATCAACGGAAATAGTAATCCAGGCAGTTCCTTCCAGTAAATTCCATGGCTTGTGCCTGCCAGGTTTCAGGGGTATGCAATTACCCTGAGTGCAGTTCCTGATGAGTTTCTAAAATTAGTTTACAAACATCAATAAACAGAATGGGGGCAGTTTGAAAGGAGTGAGGGCAAGTTAAAAAATAAAAAATAAGGACTCAGAGGCCCCACAGTAAAAAGGATCCAAATACAAAATTTTTCAGGGCCTGGACATATCAAATTGCAAGTACCCATTTCTGCTTGGGATCCTGGGAGCTCCATGAAGTCACCGCCCCCAATCTTGCCCAAGAGTCACAGATGTATAGAACCAAAACCATGGATTGTCCTAAAGATCAGACTACAGATCCAAAAATCTCAGCCAGCTTCTGGCTGCAGAAGTACAGCCAGCATTTTTTCCTGGTTCCTTGTTTCCAAAGGCTGCTTAATTAGGAGGTGGATAACTCTGAAATGATAAATTCCTGTTAGCACTGACAGGCAGGCAGAGAGACAGCTAGAACTGACCATGCTTCCAGGGTTCCCCTCAATTATGTTTCTTTTGATCTCCAAAAAAAAAAAAAAAATGAGAAGCCAAGAAAACTTTTTCAGGGCAACTGACTCTAATTGTATACTTTGCAATATTTTGGTTCACTATTTGATTAAGAGCTCTATATTTGAACTCAGAAGTTCGTGCACCAGTTAACTGCATATTTGTATGGGGTCCAAGATTGCTGAGCTCTTTTTAAAGTAGTCTGATAAGAAAACAAAATTGCACAAAGGTCCAAATATAGCACTTTTCATGTGGCTCATTTAAGTGGGTGATGGAAGTGTGCATCCCAGGCTGTCCTAAGGACATATCAGCTGTACCAGGGAAGTCCTCAGGGCACCAGACTCAGCTCACCTGAGGAGCTAACGGCACTGGATTTATTCTAACACCAAGGGCTCCATCTAAGCTAATGTTGTTTTTGAAAACAAATCAAAACATGGATCTCACATCCGTGTCATTTTCATCTTAGTCGACAGAGACCATTCGGATGCGAAACATTCTCGGTTGACTTCACAGAAATAACTGGAGCCACACAGCTGGAAAGGAGTTAAGATATGTACAAAAGGTGATCAAAATATACAGTGAATGTTTAATTTTAAAAGGCCTATTGCAGTAAAAGATACTTGGCTCTCAATCCTTCTCAAAATACTCCCCTTTGTTACAAACACACTGGTCTCATCGCTCCTGCCACTTTCTGAAGCAGTTTGGGAAGTCCCCTTTCATGAGTGTGCTTACAAGATGTGACCAGAACTATGGTGATTGATGCTGTTGCTAAGTGCAGTCCGTAGGAAGGCAAGCTCATCAAAGCACTATTGTGTGTTGCCACCTGCCTGATTCCCATATCTGGTGCCTACAGTGTCTGACTCTTTCCCAAA
>NDGN011478863.1:0-13365 GCA_002564285.1 Tympanoctomys barrerae
GTGGACACTTGGCAATCCTTTCTTCATCAAGCTCAAGAGCCTGGTCTATATCAAGCCATTACATGGCAACAGTATGAGAACTCTAGGAGACTGGGTGAGGTGGCTCTCACCTGCAATCCCAGCTCTTGTGAGGCTGTAAACAGGTGGATCACTATGA
Organism: Tympanoctomys barrerae; assembly: GCA_002564285.1. Taxonomy (NCBI): domain Eukaryota; kingdom Metazoa; phylum Chordata; class Mammalia; order Rodentia; family Octodontidae; genus Tympanoctomys; species Tympanoctomys barrerae. The sequence goes on from NDGN011478863.1 coordinate 158, forward strand.
ATCTGATCTAGTAGAGAGACCCTAAACACGCTGTACAGTCTTCCCTAAAAAAATACAAGAAAAAAAAAAAAAAGAACTTCAATCACAATATAAATCAATACATTCAATGGCAGATTTTACATCTTGGAGTAAGCAAACTTGTGCAAGAGTCAATGAACTGGAAAAGCAGGTAATGACAGTAAGGCATACAACCAACAGAGATTTTCAAGAACAAAATGTTGCTACAGATGGGTGCCCCTCCCCCACAAATTATGTTGAAATCCTATCCCTCCATGTGATGGTATTTGGAGATGGGGTTTCAGGGGAAGAGTGGGACCAGACTAGAGTCCTCATAAGTGTAATCAGTGCCCCTACAAAAAAGACCCTCAGAAGGGCTGGTGAGATAGTTCAGCAGACTAACATCTGCTTAGGCAATTGCAGGGAACCGGTTTTGATCCCTGGTACCACCCTGAAGCATGCTGAGCCAATGACCGAGTTCGGGCGTGGTGGCATACACCTGTAATCCCAGTGCCGAGGAGACTGAGATGGGGGATCAGTATGAGTCCGAGCTTCATAGTGAGACCCCATATCATATATATAAATTAAAAAAAGAAAAAAGAAAAAGCATCCCAGAGAACTCCATTGTCCCTTCTACCACATGTGGATCTGGGGAGAAGGTGATAAAGAAAAGAGGGTCCTCATCAGAACCAAATCTGAGGCTGGCCAGATAGCTCAGTGGACGAAAGTGCCAGTTTAGGCAGAGTGCAGCGGCTGGGGTTCATCCCTGGTTTGATATGCTGGCCCCGCCCCTGGCGCCCGCTCAGATGGCGATTGGGACTGTGCGCGGTGGCACCGGCTTGTAGCCCCAGCGCTTTGGGAGGCTGAAAACAGGAGAATCACTACGAGTCTGATCTACGTAGTGAGACACTGTACACCCTGTCCTAACTTTGAAAAAAACAAATAAATAAACGTTTTAAAAAAGAACCAAAGCCGGTGACATTTGACCTTGGACTTCCAGTTCCAGCACTGTGAGAAATACATAAACTATCCAGGCTATGGTATTTTGTCATGGCAATTTAAATGGGCATATTAAATGAAGAGAGATATTCTCTTCTGTGGTTCCTGAAGAGATGGAATGGGGCACTCCCCACGCGATCAAGATAAGTCACACACCCAAGGCAGCCTTGCTAGGCCAGGAAATGCTCTTCTCCTTTAAAACCTTAGGAAAGGAAAGGACCACATGCTTAAAAACTAAAACCCTACATACCTTATCAGGAGATCAGTCAGGAAGGTAGAACTTTCCATAGACAATTGACCCAGTTTCTTGAAGTCAGTGGCAAGAAAAAAAAGAAAAAGAAACATATGGACAGAAAAGGAGGGCTATAGATTAAAGAGACTTTAGAAACACAGCCAACAGCCACCAGATAGGGATCATAGTTCTTAATTGGATTTTGATCTGAATATATAAACTAATAAAAACCACCTTTAAAATTGGCCAAAAAATTAAAAAGAAGGAAAAATTAAATTTTAACTATTCCTTTCAATAGACCAGTAGAAATCAGCAGTATAATTATCCAAGCTATCCTGTGTATACATATATATTTTTTGCCTTCTGTCTTTTCTCTTTTCTCTCATAATAAAATAAAATACTTTAGTCTCTTAAAAAAAAAAAAAGCCGCCTTTAAGATAATGAAAGAAGTATCTACATGGATTGCCCAGTCAAGCCAGTTTTTCAAAATGATTATGAGGGCATTGCTTGCAATGTGCATGTGAATGTTTAAAACAATCTGGCTCTTAAGCCCCTCAAGGGGCCCACTGCAAATGGAAGGTACCTGGAGGGAGGCAAAATGGAAGTGTGGCTGCCTCAGGCTTCTCCCCAGGACCCCAACAGGCTCCTGCTCTGCTCTATGGCTCCTGCATTTCCTGCTCATCTGAGACCCAAGCTGTCCTAGAAGCGTCATAGATCGCAAGCTATTTAGGTTTTTTTTTTTTTTTTTAACTAGGGATTGAACTCAGGCCCTCGCGCTTGCCAGGCAAGCATTTATTCTACTGAGCTATCTCCCTGGCCCTGCTATTTAGTTTTTTGAACTTTTTCATTTCAAGTCACAAGAGAATCAATAGAAACTGGGCGTCACAAGGGCCTGAGTTCAATCCCCAGTTCTGCCAAAAAAAAAAAAAGAAGAAGAAGAAAAAAAAAAAACTGGGTGAGGCATGACCTTCACCCAGGAGAAGTGAATTGCTCAATTCCTTTAAGTCAGAGATGGAGGTCAGCTCACCCACAGACCCTCAGTGAGTGAAAAAATGAGATCAGCACAGGTGCACAACAGAACATAATTATGTAACCACGACTTTGCAGTGGACAACTGCACACACAAACACACACACCCCAATTAGGCTAGCTTGTAAGAATGTAAGTAGGTGATAACAACCTGTATAAGAATTATACAACAGACATAGGTGGCTGCAGCACTCTGTTTGTGCCATGCTACCTTCTGTTGTTGCCGATGTCCTCCACACATCATTCTTTAACCTGGTACTTCACCCAGGAAAATCTCCCTTAGGCTACCCCAAGCAGGCTGACAAGGGTATTAAGGACAACGTGTCTTTTACTGTAATCTTTTATAGAAAATTTACTATAAAATTTAAACACTGTACTTTTTGATCAGCCCCTGTTCTTTACTGTACTCTATTAAAAGTGCCTGGGAAATACACAAGTGTTCTCTGGAGCTCTCTATACCCCTCACAACTCACAGGAATCCTGGGGACCAAGTTTGAAATAGATCACCCAACAAGAGGCATCTGGTACGGATTTGCCATTTTACAAGTGCAGTGAACTGGCAATAATTTGGGGCTCAGAGACAGAAAGAATAATTCTCTGTTGTACCATGTGGGATAAAGTGAGGGTGTCTGATAGCTAAAATCCAAAGAGCCTCTTAAGAACCTTCAGAGTTTCCTCAAAGATGCCATAGGTAAGAAACATTCCACAGAAAAATATAACAAAGCCTCATAGGCTCTACTTTCTTTCTTCAGGTATGACCTTCATAAAAGCCCGGTCTTTTCTGTTGTTACTTATCACTTTAAGTCTTTATAGAGTGAAATTAAAATATAATAAATGCTGTTGCCAAGTCCCACCCGACAGTTAGGCAGGCTAATAAAAGCATTGTGGCCTATCCTATTCACTGGATCTGGCATCTTGTGACTCCTGGCTTTCCCCCAAAGTCAAAATGACCATGAAAGACAGACATGTTTGAATCAATTCAGGACACTGAAGCAGCCCTAACAGTGTAACTAAAGACATTCATGAGAGAGGATTTCCAGACCTACTTCAGAAAGTGCAAGAATGTTGGGATAAGTTTATTTAAAGTCAAGGAGAGTATTTTGAGGGAGATTAATGGCAATATATCTTTTACTATAAAACGTTTACATTTAAAAAATGCAAACATTTTATTTATTTATTTTAAAATTACACTTCATGCATCCATGGGGTATCTGAGAATGCATTTCTTTTGAAAAAGAGAGACTACTCTAAATAATAAAACCTGAAGTAAAGTGCCACAAGAAAACTGGGAAAAAATGTTTTGTGAACTTTAAAACTTTACCAAACTTATAACTTTAGTATGCTTGCATTTCTTTTAGATTTATTTTTGTCTTGAAATTCTTCAATAAATGTGTCATTTATTTTCTAAAAAAAATTAATAAAATTACACTTCACTCTTGGGTAATAATTGAAATAAAGCACTCAATAGTCATGCATTCATTTGACAAATAACCACAAAGCATATGCCGTATGACCAGGAACTTAGAATTGACTGAGCTCAGCTCTAGTTACTAACACATTTACAGTAGCTGAAAGTACCACGAGAAAATAAAGCTAAGGAGGTGGCAGAGGAGGATGTGGGGTCCATAACATTGGCAGCTTAGGGCCACCAAGGATCTGTACAGGGAAAATGGCACTTGGGAAGTGGTCAAAGATGAGAGGTGTCTCAGGACATTTTGAGAGCTGTAGGTTTGTCCCAAGAGTTATGGGTAGTAATGAAGCATTTGGACAGGACAAATGGTCGTGGTCTAAAGAGACAAACCTCTCTGACTGCTCCAGGGCCACAGGTTGTGAAGCAGGAACTACTGAGACATAATGGTGGCTAAGATCAGGGTGACAGTGTCCAGGATTGTCAGAAGAGGTTAGACAGATGTGCAGAGGAGGGACATGTTCCCATTCCTGTTCCCATTGAGGACCTGTCAGGCAGAGGTGGCTGGAGAACATGTGTGTGTGTGTGTGTGTGTGTGTGTGTGTGTGTACCTGTGACCTGGGAGAATGTTTTTCAGTGGACAAAAGCCAATCAGCCACCCGTGAAATTTAAAAGACTGCCTTTTCTTCAGGCCAAGTTATCCATTCCTATTCCAAGTATTTGTTACTAAAATTAGAACTGTTATTTTCTGGATAATATACCACTACATCTTGCATTAGTATTTAAAATACTCATGAATTAAGGATAATTTCTTAAATGTATTTTTCACTTGGAAATGGAGAACTAGGTATTACCCAGGACCCATCAGAATAGGACATGAGTTTGTTTTATCTTAATAAAGCAGAGCATAGAGCTCTTAATTTAACCAGGAAGTGAGTTTGAACACAGGAGGAGGATATCCAGCCACTGCTGGAGTCCAGTCCTCCCCAAACTTGACTGTGCTTGTGAATCACTGGAAACCTTGCTACAGTGCACGTTCTTGCTTAGTAGCTTTCAGAGGGCTGAGATTCTGCATTTCTGATAAAACCTGAGTGATGCCTATGCTATGAGTCAGTGGGTGAAAGTTTGAGCAGCAAGACCCTGACCCAGGTCTCGGCAATCCCCAGCAGGTAAGGGCATGCTCAGAAATGAGATTGGAGCACTACGGGACATGTTTGCTAAAGAGGCTAAAAAATTTCAAGGAGGCTAGAAAATTTGCATTATCTTTTAATTTTTTTTTTTTTTTCTGAGCATGCTTTCATGTCCTGGAGGAGACCCTGCCTGGGACTTATACCCTAATTCTAACTCTGATAGGAGGTTGGGAGTAGAGTTTGTTAATGCTGAAGCTCTTTCTGAAACAATTGTCCCAAGGCCCAAATTCAAACTTTTGCCACTGCTTGGGGGGGTTGAATAAAAAGGTCCTGTGCCCAGAACTGGTCTAAAGTTGAACAGGATGCACACTCTCATCTCACTTCCTTAATTACGCTTCCTCACATCCCTGAGGCTAAGCCATAGGCACAAACAATTGTTCCCTGCACTCTTAACATTAACAATAAGAAAAAAGTTTAATAGTGAGTAAGCTGTTTAGTCTTTTGAACTTTTCCAAGTCACAAAAGAATCAGAAGAAACTGAGTCATGACTCTCACCCAGGCAAAGTGAAGTACTGAGCTCCTCTAAGTCAGGGATGCAGCTCCGAGCACCCACAGTTGCTCAGTCAGTGAAACCAGGTCAGTAGAAAGAGCTGCAGCCACTGTTTGGTTTCTGGCTTCACACTGCGACTCGAAGCTCATCTTCCACATGACTCTAGGGTCTACTGATGTGCAACTACTGTTTGTTCAAAATAAATGTTATGAATTTAAAATGTTTATGAAAGCTACATTTTCCAATTGACTTTCATTTCATAAATCGTAGTACAAATGCCAAATAGTCAGCTAAAAACTTTAGCAAGAAGAGATTCTCATGGGAACCTGTAGGCAGCCAGCCATAGACTGAAGCCTCTGAAACTATGAGCCCAAACAAACCTTTCTTCCTTCAAATTGCTAATGTCAGGCATTTCATCCTAGTAATACTAAAGCTGACCAAGGGGCCGGGGAGATGGCTCAGTGGAATAAGTGCTTCCCTGGCAAGCACAAAGGCTGGAGTTCAATCCCCAGTTCCACCAAAATAAATAAATTTTTTTTAAAAATTAAATAAATAAATAAAGCTGACCAATACATCCCACTTTCTATAGTTCACCAGACCATGTGAATTTTAGGGAAGTTGCCAATCATAAACATTTGCTTTTCCTGCTCTCTAGAAATTGTGGTTTTGGCAAGCTCCCCAGTCACCAGTCATAAGGCTACGACAATTTCCTCATGTTTCTATCCGTTGTTCTTCCGTCCAACTTGCGCCAATGAGTGTCTTCTGTGGAGTGGACAATGGGCAAAGTTCTGGGCACATGGTGGTCTATAACTACAGTCACAGTCCCTTTTCTTATGGTTAGTTTCTGTTTTGCGGAAGCCATTCTCTGAAGACATCCTGCAATAAACTTGCTCCCAGTACTTATGTCTTTATGTTGTTTCCTCTTCACTAACCCAACATGTTTCTGGAACTCACTTGTAACCAACAGAATATGATGGACACGATGTTCCCTGGCTTCCTGAGTAGGTGCGGGAATCCTACAACTTCAGTCATGCTCTCTGGGCAGGCTTGTTCTGAGGAGGGCATGCAGTGAGGAAGCCCAGGCCAGGTTTGTACGGAGGCATCACAGAGAGTGAAGAACTCCAGTCCATGTGGCTCTGGAGTCTCAGGCCAGGTGTGTGAGTAAAGAGGCCATCCAGGAAATACTGTACCCTCAGAGCTGATGAGGAGAGTCGGGGAGCCTTGCTGATGGCCAGATGTGCCCGTGAAGTCCGAGAGCTTTTTACAGAACACCCATTTCCATTGGCCCTGCAAATTGTGCTACTTAAGAGGTGCTGGTTCCCAAGTAGCTGGTTCTTTGTGGTTCCCAGAAGTGGCGGGGCTTGCTGCTATGGTCAGTGCTGAATGACAGATGACGAGATCAACTACTATGTTGTCTACAGTCTTTGTGAGAGGCCACCTTCCTGTTTCAGCAACCTCATCTGTGACATGGAAATGGTAACTCTTTACCAGGCACAAATGATCTTGTTCTGGAATCTGATTCCTATCCTGCTTNTTCTTATATGGATGTAGAAGATGGGAAGAGGAATATTTCTGTACTCAAGAGCATTTCATCAGTTAGGTATGGTGATACACAACTGTGATCTGTGTAGTCTGGGAGGCTGAGGCAGGAGGAAAATAAGTTTGATATTAGGTAGTTTAGAGTTTAGTGAGACTCAGTCTCCAAACAAAAAATAACAGTTAAAAAAGGCTGGGGATGTAGCTCAGTGCACAACCTTTATATTCAATCACCACTACCAAGAACAACAACAAACCCAAGACATTCTGAGAAGTTTCCACAGTAGCCCTAATGCCCAGCCTTGAACCCCATCTTCCAACAGGAGGGCTGGTCCCTAATGAGACAGGAGGCAGGCTGGACTTCAAGGTGGCCAGCCATGTGTGACCCCAAAGTGCTCTGCAGCTGAACAATGGGTCCTTGGTAAGTCACTTATAAGTAGACTGGTCATGCTGATTCCATAAGTGTTGAGAGTTCAAGGAGATAACAGAGATTTCATGAGTGTACCTGGCCTAGAGAAGGCCCTGAAAAATGACAGACAAATCCTGAGGGACAGCCATAGGGGAGACAAGAATGTCAGTTAGAAGGAAGTCAGCTCAGAGCCCACCAGGGCACCTAGTGCAGACTCCGCTCTGCTCAGACAGCCTTTGAAGCTCCCACATCCCAGGCTGATCTCTGTCCATGTGTAAGGGGTTGCCCTCACCTTGCCTCCCCTTTGCCTTCTGGTAATAGTTTCTGTTTCAGTGGAAAACCTTCTAGTTCCTTTGCCCACCCCAGAGAAGGCTGACATTGCTGACATTGCTAGGCAACCTATTCATCAGCCCTTGACAACCTGCTTATTATGCTTCCTCTCCCACTCTGGAGGTGCATGATCCTGACGGACGCTGGCAACTCAGCAGAGGCGCCCTATGAAAGTCCTGAGTTGCCTGGAGGAGGCCAGCCCAGAGGAGGGTTGAGGCAGATGGCCCATCTTTCAAGGTCTCACCTGGAGCCTTAATTTTTAAATGCTAACCCTACTTTTGGTTTCCCACTTGTTAGTATAACTTGTCTATTTCAAATTGTGCCATTCGCAGCCTGTGCCTCTGAGTATGTGTAGTCTGTGGCTCTACTTCTGATGCCCTGAGCTGCTTTGCCAGCAGTCACGCTTTCCCAAGTGGCCAAGGAACCTGCGCTGTAAGCATCTATCCATGGGACTTTAATGTGAGATCAAGTTTGAGAACCTGTGGCCTAGATTCAGCTTTTCTGCTTGCAATTTAGTTCCAGTGGAGCCAAGGTCAATTCCAGACACTGGGTATGAGTTTTTACCCTGCACCTCTGAAGCCAGAAAGACTTATCTATTCTCTGAGAAATCAAATCACACAAACAAACTTGGCAAGCTTTACCGGGATCTTCCTTGGGCAAGGCTCAAGCAAACCTAGCCTCAGGGGAGGCAGCTCACATCTTGTGGATTATTTATAAATTAGATTCAGTCCAGCCAATCTCAGCCATTTAAGCACTTCTTTAAACTCTGGCCAGCAGCCAGGGATGCACTCAGAGATAGCTGAAGTGGTGGTTGGAAGCCAAGAAAACCTATCCCCCTTTGGAAGAACTGTTTTCAGCCTGGAGCACTCAACATGTCTCATAGAATCAAGCTACTAGGCATCCACATGGACACGAGGGGATGTTTCAGTGGGAAACCCTTCATTCCAACAGCTTCCTTCTATGAAATTCTGGGCCTCTTGCTCATTCTTTCACTAATCAGCTCCTTGCCTTTTCCAAGCCCAGGGCAAGATTGATGTGTGGAGGGTTATTTTCAGCCACACCTTCTTAATGCCAGGGTGGGGAAAGACATTGTAGGGCCTGCCCTGGTGCTGTCAAGGTGGCCAGAAGGTGCACTCATGTGCTTCACCTCAGTCTCCCCCAGTTTGGCCTCTCCATCTAGCTGCCTCCATCTAGGAGGTTTCTGGGGCCACAGGAGGGCGCTCCCCCAGAAGATACCTCCACTGAAAGGAGGCTGCTGAAAAAACAGCTCTCTGGGGGACACTTCAGGGAATTTCCTCATGGCCCCAGAGAACCCCAAAGACCCAGTCACTAGCTACCCACATGGTCACACTGCAGGCCAAGGCCCTTTCCTCACCCCATGGCCCCCTCTGAATGTTTCTGAGAACATGTCTCAAATTTTCTGCCCTCAAATGAAAATTAGGGCTGGATTTGGTAGGGGGTCCCCAACTTCGGTCACACCACATGTAGTTCCCAAGAAAAAATGAGATATTTTATTCCTTCCTTGGCTCCCTGGGTCAACCCTTGACTGGATAGCAAAGATAACCCACAGGTGACAGGAACAGGAAGACAGGCAGCCATGTCTTGCAGAGTTGGAGGCCCATGGGTTTCTCAGGGCTGTATCTGTACGTTGAAGCCTAAAGAGTGTGGGGCTTCAGCTGATTGAGGCTTTCTGGAGAGGGAGACTTGAGGATTTGTCATCTGGAGGCTGTTCAGGCACAAAGGACAGGGAGTAAAGCAGTGTGAGAAACTAAGTATATGGGAGGAAATTAAGAATTTTGGCCTTACAGTTTGATTTAAGGTGGTGCCTTTCAAGCCAAAATGTTACAGCTAGACCCCTTTTGTTAGCAAGGAAAGCTTCATAGACCCTGACGCATAAATGAGGATCCCCTGCCAGTCACCCCTGGCCTTGCTGCTCAAAAGTCCCTAGCCTCATATCCCCTGCTATGGCTCTAGGGACACACACACTCCCTCTGGGGAAAGTGAGTGAGCCCCCTCACCCCATGTGGAGGCAAGCATGGCTGTCCATACCAGCAAGCTGGAGGCTTTGTTCTCTCCAGGGCTGCCTGGGAGGGAGCAGCCCCAGCCTGGCATCAGGCCACAGGGTTGGTGTCAAGGGACCTTTCCAAGCCCAGTGCAGGGAGAGATGAGTCATTCCTTCCTACTCAGTGAGGATGAACAGAACCAAGAGGCTCTGCTGCCACTGAGTCAGTGCTTGGAAATGCTGTTTTTAGAAATCTCACTGCAGCTCAGTGCCAATGAATCAGAATCTCCACTATTGAACCAGACTTTACAGATGCCTGTTCCAGGAGGCACAGCCTGGGGAAGAGAGCCCCTGATGAGACGAAGACCTCCCACTCAGAACAGTGTCCTCAATCCTCCTCCATGAGTCTACACTGCTGCTCTGGAACTAAAGCACAGGACATTCAGGAAGAGCTGAGAAGCCAGGGCCAGGGCTACAGTGGGAGATCTACAGGGATGGAGCTGAGGTCCACAGTGGGAGGGTTCTCGGAGAGGACTCCCTGGGAGAGGGGTGGCCCAGGTTTATAGTGGGAGGGTCAGTGGGGACAGGGCTCACATGTACACCAAGAGTTCAATAAAGACAAGGTGCCCAGATCTACAGTAGGAGGGCCTACAAGGATAAAGCCAAAATGACCATGAGAAGTAAATGTATTGAATTGATTCAGGCCAACACAGGCTTGACAGTGCAACTCAGCTCACTCACAAAAGGTGGCTTCCAGAACTGCTTCAGAAAGTGGGAAGAATGCTGAGATAAGTGTGCTGCCAAACAAGGGGGAGTATGAAGAGGGGGATTAGTGACCTTGTGTCTTTTATTGTATTACATTTCAAAAAAAAATTCATGGTATTGCTTGATAACGTCTTGTATGGTTGATTTCCTTATACTCTTTGCAAAGATCCAACAAGTCAGCTCTGTTTCCCAGTTTCCAGAGAGCTGGAGGGACAAACCAAGGTCACAGGCTGTTGAAAGGGCAGGTCTCTGTGCCAAGCTGGAAGGGGGTGGCCTCCTGGGTCCTGCAAGAGGTAGGTGACAGTGGAGATGGTGGCGACAACTGCTGCTGCTCCACTCAGCTCTTTATGCTTTGCCATCCACCCTATGTCCTAAGAAGAAGGCATTCTGGCCCATACTCCAGGCCTGGCACATGAGCTGTTTGACAGGCACAGGGCTGATATGCAAGGCTCAAGCAGGCCTCATTCCCCAGGTGGAATACAGCAAGCCCCTCCTGAGGAGCTAGTCCTCCTGCATCCAGGAGAGGCCAGTGTCACTTCTCAGTTTGAACTAATTACACAAAATATACACCTACATGCACCACTCACTAAGACACTAGCATCCCATCTATATTCTTTTCTTGTCCACAGACTTGATTCAGGTGAGCTTAAGCTACAGAACATTGGGGACATAGAGCACTGCAGGGGTGAATACCCATTTGCTTGGGCAGCTGCATCCCACCATGGAACACACATCCTCAGCCATGAATGGGGCCCAAAGCAGAGTGTGAGTGCTGGCACTGGCTCCAGGTAAAATGATGGGGTCAAGTGTTACCTCTTTTTCAAGGAAGTCAGGCCCAGCCACCTGGTCCTCATCAAGGCCAGGTGTCTGCAGACAGAAGAGAGGACAGCAAACAAAACAGAAAGTAAGAAGTGTTGGTAAGGTTGTGGACAAACTTTGTTTACTGCAAGTGAGGATGTAAGGTGGTGCCGCTGCTATGGAGAACAGGATGGTACTTCCTTAAAAAAATTGAGCAGGAAATAATCATATGATTCAGCAGTTCCATTTCTGGGCATATACGAAGATAATTGAAAGTAGGGTCTCAATGAGATCCCTGTACACCGTGTTCATAGGAGCATTGCTCACAACAGACGACAAATGAGAGCAGCTCAAATATTGCAGCAGGATGAATAAACAAATTAGTTCTAGAAACAGGAAAGAAATCTTGGCATATGCAATGATGTAAATGCACTTTTTTATTAGTACATATTTGTAGTAAACATAAGCATTCATTTTTGATAGTTGGTACCTGTCCATTACACATTGAATTCCCTTTACATTCATTCATTTCCCCTCCCTCTTCCTCGACCCTCTATCTCTTGGTTGCCCTTCCATTTGCAGAAGATGTATCTTCTTGTTTCCTTTTGTCTATCTTTTATCTTGCTCTTTAATTTATTTATACTTTGAATTTCTCATAGAACAGAAACCATGTGATATATAAGCTGCTGTGTTTGATTTATTTTATTTAACATTATGCTTTTAAGGCTCATTTGTTTTTCTACAAATGACTCACATTTATCTTCCTGTATAGCAAAGGAGTACTCCATTGTGTATAAATGCTACATTTTGACTTTTAAGATTCATCTATTGTAATTTGTGCTGCTACAAACATAGCTTTGCATGTATCACTGCAATATGTGGTATTTAGCTCTTTTGAGAAGATACCTAGTAGGGGAATAACGAGGCCAAATGGAATGTCTACTTCTAGTTTTTTGAGGAATCTCCATATTGATTTCCACAGAGGTTGTACTGGTTTACATTCCCACCAGCAATGAAGAAGGGTGCATTTTACCCCCACAGCTTCCCCAGCATTTGTTCTTATTTGACTTCTTTCTGGGTTTTTTATTTGTTCTTCTTTTTTTTTAAGAAACAGAAGAACGGGGGCCGAGGAGATGGCTTAGTGGAATAAGTGCTTCGCTGGTAAATGCAAAGGCCTGAGTTCAACCCCGGTTCCGAAGAAGAAAGAGAGAAACAGAAGCAAAAACAATAAAAATAATACAGAGTTTCAAAACAAGATAATAGGAAGTTAACAATGGTTATTTAATTGTATCTTATCATCAAAGTAGTTGCTCAGACTACTGAGTACTGTCGTGTAAAATTGATCAAACAATATAAGCACTAACTGTTCCTTTCAGGGAAATAATAAAAATTAGCAGTTCAATTATCTTAGCCATCTTGTGTTTATATACATATCTTTGTTTTCCCTTTCTTCTTTCCACTTTTCCCCCATCCCAGTTGTTCTTTCATTTTAAACAATTTCTTTCCCTCTCACTATATCAATTGTACTTTAGGATCCTATTTACTCTTCCAGTTTTCTTATATTAGGGAAACAATAACAGTGTTTACACATGTGATTCTGACTTATTTCACTCATTAGTATGGTCTCTATTTGCATTCATTTGTGTATGAAATTGTTGAGTTTATCTTTCTTTACAGCTGAGTAATACTCCATTGTATAAAAATACTGCATTTTTAAAATCATTCCTCTGTTGATGGAGGGCTGGGGAGATGGCTCAGTAAAATAAACACTTCCCTGGAAAGTGCAAGGGCTTGAGTTCAATCCCTGGCTCCACCAAAAATAAAACAAAATAAACAAACAAACAAACAAAAACTACCATTCTCAGTTGATGGACATTTAGGTTATTTCCAAGATTTAGCTAAGGGGATAAGCATGTTCACTGGAAGAAAGATAGCCTCTTTAATAAATGGTTCTGGAGGGCAGGGAGATGGCTCAGTAGAATAAGCATTTCCCTGGCAAGCACAAGGGCCTGAGTTCAATCCC
>NDGN011478865.1:2703-18796 GCA_002564285.1 Tympanoctomys barrerae
TTCTCTCTTTTTTTGTGGCTCAGGATATAGTTAAAGGTCCTGGCATCAATCCCCAGTGCTTTGAAAAAGAAGAGAAGACAAAAAAGAAAGAAAAGAAAAGAGGAAGACGTCTCCTGCCTCACTGCAGTCCTCTGCTGTCTCAACCCTGTGTCCTGTCATAATCCTCTCTGGGCCCCTGCTGATGATTTCTACAGCAGAGTTTGAGATTAGCAAGAAACCCTTTAGATTATTTCACTTCCTGCCCAGCCCTTCCGGGGTGGTAGCTTCCTTCAGTGCATATTGGAAAAAAAAAAGGAAAAAAAAAAAGAGAAAAAACAAATCTGAATTTATCCTACTGTGTCCATGGTAGAGTAGCTTCCCTTCCCCTGGGAGGAAACTCAGGCTGAGTGACAGCCCGCTTTGTGCAGGGGACGCTGCCTGGAGACGCCAGCCCTGTGGTGTCCTCCGTCCCCCGTCAGGCACCCACTGCCCCACCCGCCCGGCTCACAGGCAGGAGAGCTGGCCTTGCTGGACGAGTCACTGGAGAAGCGCTGCCGCGAGCACTCGCAGTCGCTGAGGGAAGCCAGGCTCTCGGAGCAGCGCGGGGAGTCGGAGTCCTCGGAGTCGCTGGGCTGGTCCTCAGCTGTGCGCTGCTTCTCCCCGTGGAGTGGCATGCTGCGGCTCCTGCACACACGGTGGACTTGATCAGTGTCCCTGGGCCCCAGTTAGCACCCACGAGAGGCCACAAAAGATCCTCAGGAAAAACCAACAGGTCGCACGTGCACCTGTCCTGGGCTGCTCAAGGCCCGGGAGGTGACGAGCTGGCTCTGGGGACAGACTTGGCCTGCTCCCTGCCCGAGAGTCCACTGGTCCCCTTGCTTAGCCAAGAACCTGGACAAAAGCCTGGCCGCGGGTTCTCCGCCTCACTAAAAGCCTCGGCCCAGATGCCAGCAGCAGCTGTCACACTGCACTACTGCCCTGTTCTAGAGAAGAAGTTAGAAACCCTCCTCTTTGTGTCCCACTGGGGACGTCTCCCCAGCACACAAACATCTGCTGCTGCTTCCCTTATGTGTCCCTGGAAACTGCCACTAGATGACGCGTGGGACCCCACAGCCTGGCGCTTTGACACAGTGGGCCCAGACAGCCACAGATACTCATCAACTTCTGCTCCCAGGACATCCAGGTGCCTGAGGAGTCGGCCATGCTGCACCCCAGAGAGATGATGGGCACAGAGAGCCCAGGTCAAGCCAGGACACCACACAGGCCTCAGGGAGGCTGTCCTCACTGTGGGTGGAAAGAGAAACTGAGGCCCAGGACAAAGGCATCTCCAGTCCTCAGTGACAGCAACGACCAGAAGAGTTTGCAGCGTCCCTTTAACCCTGCAGCGCCCACACCGCAGGCCAGGGTGCTTGTGAAGCTGTCTCCTCTGAACCTGCTACCTCTCTGAGCTGACCGTACCTCCCTGGATGATTCCGTGAGCACGCAAAGCACAGCTGCTGTGCAGCAGGCTGACGCAGCAGCGAGGACAGGGACAGGCACTAGCGCTACACACACTGGTGCCAGGGGGCAAAGAGGGGGGCTGGTGGGGGCCAGGCTTTGTGGAGAGGGGCAGGTGGCTGCTCCTTCCTATGCAAACCCTAGCCCTGCAGCGTGGCTCACCCACACCACCACTTCCCGGCCTGATACGCAGACTCCCTCACCAGGCTGTGCCTGGCAAGAGGAGCAGGACAGGCCCCGTGCAGGCCACCGGGCAGGGAGCTGCTGTAGTGCCCACCGAGACACAGGCGATGAAACAGCCAAGCCCTAGTCTCTGGGGTGACGCAACACTGCCTCCAGAACCAGCCTCACAGCTCCAGGTCCACTGCTGACAGAGGGAGAGGGACTAAGAGACAGGGCCTCAGGAACCCTTTAATGGCCACCAACCCCTGACCCTCTGTGCAGCCTGCAACCTCTTTCCCTGACAACATTCTACTTTCCACTGACAAGGCCTTTGTTTAAGACGGGCCTCACTATGTAGTTCAGCTTGGCCTTGCAGTGATCCTCCTGCCTCAGCCTCCCAGGGGTTGCAAATTTCCACCACTGACAGCCAGTGAGGCAGTTCTTGAAAATGCTGCCTTCTGCAGGAAGCTCTCCCCGCCCTGCTGGCACTCACGGCCTCCGGGCGCATCTCCCGCACCTCGGCCGCACCTCCTAGAGACAATGGCTGCTCCCTGTCTTTTTGCAAGGTGGACACCGTGTTATCCTGCTGCCTGCGCCAGGTGGGTGACAAGCATCCACTCAGTGTCCGCTGAGCCGCAGTAGGACACCATCAGGTACGGCGTCCACTAGGACACAAGCAAGCTGAAGCCAACAGGCGCTCACACGCCTGCTGCCCCCAGGTCCCAGCCTTGGGCCAGGAGCCTGGCGGCTTAGATTTAAAACTCGCAACACCTGAGGCCTTGTCGCTCTTATTTGAGGATGGGAGTTGTTGTCATTCTTCTTTGTTTTTTTTTAAGACAAAGCCTTACAACAGAGCTCAGCTTGAACTCACTGTGCAGCCCAGGCTGGCCTCGAACTCATGATCCTCCTGCCTCAGCCTTCGGAGCACTACGGCTGGAGGCGTGCGCCACCACGGCCGGTCTATTGAAGACCCTAACATGTTCCTTGGCTTGAACCGCGAGCATGTGCGTGATGGTCCCATGCCGCTTGACAGGACAACCAGCATGTAACCACAGCAGTATGCGTGACATATGAATTGAGACCCAGTCATGAACACGTTACCAGATATTTCTACACTAGTTTTTCCAGCCGTCATGTAGCCACTAAGCTGAAGCCCTCTCTCTGCATTTTCTCCACTTGAGCTGCCTCAAACAAGCAGGCCTTCGGTTGTTTTCCAAGCAAAAGCGAATAAGCACTTCCATCTGCAGGCCCTTACGCACTTGATTAATGCTACAATCACTCGTTTCAGTCCCTCCCCCCGCCCCCCAGCTTGACAACACACTGGGCAGCTGTGTTCAGCGCGGCAGCCGTGTGCCAAGATTTAAGCTTTAAAAACCAAACAGCTCCAGGTTAGGAGGCAGGAGTCCAGGGCCCTGGGCTCGGCTGGCAGCCAACTGACTGACGGGCTGCTCCTCACGCCCCACTCCTGGATCTCCACGGGGCTGGGCCAGGCTGTTGGCCCAGCCACGCTCTAAGCCAGAATTCCAGAGCAATACCAGAAGGCTGCTGGAGGCGGGGGCCTGGGCTGCAGGGGCAAGCTCAAGGCTTCCCAGAGTGTGCAGCCTCCTGTTTGGATGGGAGGAACTGCCACATATAAGCAGCCTGTGTGTCCAAGGACGCCGTCTTTGAAACCCTCTATTAGAAACCGCTGAGCCAGTAACGCCTGACTCACATGGCCAGGGTGGGTGAAAGATTTAATTTGGTGGGGGGAGAGGAGTGGAGGGAAGGTGGGGGAAGGCAGCGGGAGGGGGAGCCCGGACAGCGCTGGACACAGAGTCAGGGGCACAGACGGTTGCCTGTATCATCCGCTTGTTCGTTAACATGAGCACGCTGGAGGAAGATCGGTTTCCTCCCAGGGTAATTAAAGCATGTTCCCCTGAAGATAACTGAGGCCCAGGCTTCACCTAGGAATGAACTTATGCCCTTGTCTGAAATACAAAACTGTCCACGGTGGCCTGTCCCAGTGCCGAGTGCTCTGCCCAAGCCCAGCCCTCCCCGCCTCGGCTTTGGTCTCCCACCTAAGTCACCTGGGGGTGGGAGGGATGAGCTGGTCTCTAACAGCCTTGTGGGGAATTAGGCTGGAGATAATCAAACCAGGATAGGCTGGTTTTTTGTTTGTTTCATTTCATTTTGTTTTTTAAGAAAACATAACGCTTCTCCAACACAGACCCAGGTCTACCTGGCCACCAGTCCAACTCACTGGTAAACCACACCATGTTCAGGATCACTGTGCCTCATCCACCTGGAAGGTGCTGAAGGGCCACAAGCAGGGAAAAAACCAGACTGCCGCATCTGTGGTGGACACAGGACTCATCCTTGGGGCTGGGAATCTATTCCCTTCTCTCTAACGTCAGTAGTCAAAGAGTTCACTTACCCATGCGTGGCTCGGTCCCTGCAGTAGTGGCTTTAGAAGGGATGACATAAATGACCAAAATGCCAATGTAATAAAAAAAAAAAAAAAAAACCAAAAACCAAGGGCCGGGGGCCTGCGGCCTGCGGATAGACTAAGGTCCGCTGTGCCTCTTGAAAGCGCAGGGTGATGGTCTTGGGTGGCGGCGCCTGCGGGGCATCTGTGCGAAGGCCGTGAGGGCCCTGAGTGTGCTCTTGCCCCCAGAGGCCTTCCGCCGGGCTGAGGCTGGTCCTAGATGGTGTTTGGTTTTGGTACTGGGAATTGAACTGAGAACCTTGCCCTGCCCAGGCATGCACGGTGCCGCTGAGCTATACCCCCAGCTAGGACAGTTCTGATGAAACCTCAAACGGAAACTAGAAATGCTGTAAATGTCACCCTGTCCCAAGGTGGCAAAGCACTTGGGTGAATGTGTATGTACATGGCCAGGCTAGAAAAGAAGGCAGAGTTGAAAAGCTGTGGACCAGGGTACCCCAGGCAAGACACTGTGAAGCAAACTATCAAAGGAGCTGTGTGGCTACTTTTATTTATTTACTTATTTTGGTATTTTTCAGACAGAGTCTCACTATGCAGTTCAGGCTGGCCTGGAGCTCCCTTTGTAGCCCAGTCTGGTCTCCAACTCCCAGTGACCCTCCTGCCTCAGCCTCCTGAGTGCTGGGATCACAGGTGTGGGCCACCACAACTGGCTACACAGCTACTTTTGACCACACTCAGGTAGATGTGAGAGCAGAGAAGTGATTTAAGGACAGTTTATAATCAGAGAAGCTGAGGGGCAAGGTCTGGGCAATGTGTAGCCTGGTTGTGTGGAGAGTGAGCAGGCATCTCAGAAGAGCAAACACAGAGACTGCCCAGGGGCAGATGATGGGAGAGATGACCGCGCAAGTCAGGAGCCAGGAGCCAGGAGCCACTCCGCAGGACAATGGCGAGGACCCCAGTGACATGGCAGAGACCAAGGCTGCCCCCATCACAGGAAGGGAAGGGTCCACGGTGGTGTCCCTGGCAAGTCAGCATTTGCTGCCTGACTTCTGCTCCCTAAATTCCGGCCAGCACCCCTCAGAGGTCCCAACTGGGGGTCACGGGGCCCAGGCAAGCTTGATCTCTGTATGACACAAGCTGAAAGCCCTGGCCGTGTCTACACCATTCTAACTCTGCAGCCACTCTGAATACAGAACGCACCAGCCCAGGCCTCGAAGTCCCTAGAATCCACCTGGACTCTGGAGGATACAGAGTGGCCTAGTGGCTGGGCAGACACCTGCTTGGGCATGCAGCATCTCCAAGGACCCTCCAGGAGGAAGTCCAGGGAAGCAGGAGGTCAGGGCTGCCGGAGGCTGCAGGAGGGAAAGCTACCAGCAGGGACTCCAACCACAAGAGCCCAGCCAGCAGGGCCATCGGGGCGGGGCTGCCCTGGGCTGTGGGGACCCAAACATACCCAGTGGTGTCCAGAAGGGAGGACAGGGTGTCATGGGCGTTTGTTTTAAGGCTTTCAAATTTCATGCTATTTTCCATGCAGGACTCTGACTCACCTGGCATCTGTCACCCCTCTGGGCTTCCTCATCTCTCCCTTGAAGAAGGTGCAGGTCTGGATTGCATCCTATCGTTGCATTTTAGAAGTAGATACCTTGCTTTGATTTCACAGCTGGAGGAAACAGAGCTCAGGATAAAACCTGTCCAGTCTTGCCGGGACCCGATTTAGATGCTACACACTTCTGGGTTGGTGATGGAATAAGTTATGGCTTTGGCGCTCTTGGGATGGAATGAATGTACTTTGCAGGGGAGAAGGGTCTGCATTTGGGGCTTGGGGGAGGGCTGCTGTGGCTGAATATAGCCTTCAAACAGCCTGAGTTAGAAGCTGGGTCCTCGGCCCACCAGGGCCGGAAGGAAGGCCTAAAGGGGCCATGCGTAGGGCACAGGGAGCCCCTGGAAGGCACGGAGCATGAAGCTCGGGGTCCACCTTCTCGTGCCCGTGGCCCACAGCAAGAAGGCCTTCACCATGGTTGCCCTCAATCTTGGACTTCTCAGGCTCCAAACCACGAGCTAACCAAACTGTTTCTTGTGACAGCCCAAATGTGTAGTCCATCAGAGCAACACAAAATGAACTGAGACAGTAACCGAGTACAGTAGGTAGTCCTAGACTGGACCCCTACCCGACAAAACTGGGACTTGAGGACGGACGTCACTGTCAATGCCAGTGTTCCCATGCTTGGCTCCGTCTGTAGTGACAGTTGAGACACCGAATTGACAAACGCACTGTAGTTACACATACCAAGCGTGCAGCTTGGCTTCAAATAAAACGGAAGGAAAACAATAAAGCAGATGAAGAAAGATGTTGGTGGGGGAATCTGGGTCACGGGTAGCCGACCCTGCTCTTACGTGTCCACGGCCTTCTCTGTAAGCATGAAGGTATTTCCAGTAAGAGCGTAAGTGAGAAGTAGGGCTAAGATGGCAAGATTCTAACCCAGAGCAGATAGGAGTCCTATAAGTTGGAAAGCGGCTCTGGGCCTTGGCACTGAGCTATATCCTCAGACTGTCTTCATTTTTACTTTGAGACTGGACCTCACTAAGTTTCTCTGGTTGGTCTAAGCTGTGATCCTCCGGCCTCCGCCTCCGGAGTGGCTGCCACTGCAGGCACAGGACATCGTGTCTGGCTTGCTTCAGTTTTTAGATTCTGATTATCCCCACCACTGTGTGAGCGAGATACCACTTTACTAAAAAGCTGTTCTAGACACACATGTCCCAGTGTCCTCCTTCAAGGACAGTGCCTAGACACTAGAAGAAGAAATGGGCAGGGGCCATTCAGAACAGACAAAAGAAATCATTTCTTTAAGGGTCTCCTTTTCCCTAAGAAGCCTTTAGAGCCCTGGGTGATCTGGCCTCTGCTGATGCAGCCCCTAGTGCTGGCCCACAACCCCTGGGGCTCTGACGCAGTGGCCCTCTCCAAGCCCCGCCGATGCTGCACATCCTGCCTTGGGGCACCCCTCGCACGCCTCCCCCGGAACCTCATCTTCCCCACCTCCAGGTGGCCGGCTTCTTGTGGTGAAGACCTGAAACTGAATACCCCAACTTCAAAGTGACCTTCCAGGGGCTCAAGTCTGGCCTGGGATAGGGCAGCAGCTGGCACCCTCGCCCCCATGCGCACACGACTTGGCTCGGACTTCGCCCTGCCGGGTCCATTCGCTCAGTCGCTCAGACGAGCGCTGCGCAGTCACAGAAAGCACTGTCACCGTGGCTGTCTGCAGAGTGCCCGCCAGCTCCATCCTGGGCTGCGCACACAAGCAGCTCTGCCTCTTCGTCAACTTCCGGCAGCACCACAGTGTGTTCCCAAGCCCCAATCATCCAAACCACTGAGGACTCGCAGTTCCAGCAGCTTGAAGGACAGTTTGCATCGAGTCTCTTGGCCCTGCTGACCTTGCCGGTCCCACCAGACCCCGACAATCACAGTGAGCAGCCCCAGGGTGCCAGGGCCCGAAGAAGCAGCTACCATAACCATCCTGAGGTGAGTCTACTAGCCTGTCACCTCAGGTTCTGGTGATGACTGCTGTAGCTAAGACATATCCCTATTTTAAAAGGACCCCAGGCTCAGAGACTGCACGAGTCTCCCAATGGCCCCCGGCAGCGCA
Organism: Tympanoctomys barrerae; assembly: GCA_002564285.1. Classification (NCBI taxonomy): domain Eukaryota; kingdom Metazoa; phylum Chordata; class Mammalia; order Rodentia; family Octodontidae; genus Tympanoctomys; species Tympanoctomys barrerae. The sequence goes on from NDGN011478865.1 coordinate 10,405, forward strand.
GGGCCACAACCCAAGTCCAGGAGCGGAGCCCCAAGCCCCTACTCTACCACTCCAGGACAGCTGGAGAGAACATGGTGCTTGTCGTTCTTTCCACTGCCACCCTGCCAAACCAAGCCATCCTTTACCATGTGGACACTGGCACATGTGGCAGCCAGCTGCCCTTCCTGTGGGGTGACTGCTCAGTGCCACAGTGTGAAGGGCATCGCCAAGAGCCCAGGATCCAAAATAACACTCGATCAGCTCCTAGGGCGAATGAAAATGCTCCATCGGGCAGCTGTTTTTATATGCTGAAAATCCTTAGATAAAAGCCAAGTATTACCCAAAGGGTGAACTGCCTATAGCTAGTGGGAGTCACAAACATTCTGGAGTGAATTATCCCAATTACTCTGCAGGCTGAGGATGAAGGAGCTCATGCAATTAGCAGTAGGTACTAGAAAGGAGAAATTTCAAGAAGGATCTCGAGTCACAGGGGCGAAGCGATGGCACACACACGCCTCAGCAGGCACACAATGCCCCCTCTGTTGGCTCTCGAGCCAAGTCACACCAGCCTCTGAGCAATGGCTGATGGTCTTTCTAGACTAAAACCTTGGTATGCAGGTTTAATCGTAGTGCTGACATCTCACAATAGCTAAGTGGGTTTGGGCTGCAGTTTGGCGCTCATCTCTGAAAGGCTCCCCATCACTGACCTGGAGGTCACGGTCCTTCCGGACCACATGGAAGTCAGTCATGCAGGCAAGCACTGACACGCGTGGTCAGCCGAAGGAGCAAGAGCAGGGCCTGGTGAGAAGGCTGAAGGTGGTGGAAGATTTCCAGCTGTGCTTTGGAGCCAGATAGCAGCACCAAAAAGTTACTCCTCCACAGCAAAGCAAAACCTACAGAGCAGTGAGACGCTCTGTGCCAGCTCTCGGCCAACAACACTGGTTGTCGTCACACAAGAGCAATCCCAAAGCTAGAAAAAGCCGGCAAGCCAGTCAGTCACTGTCTAAGGAGCAGATGTTCACGCCACGCAGGGCATCACCACACCGGGAAGGCTTTCCACACACCCTTCACACTTGATGTCCCTGCCCCCTGCTCCAGCTGGCCTGGGTCAGTTCCCGGGGCCCTCAGCCCCTCGGAGTGGCAGGAAGCGGCTCCCAGCAGAGAAAGGTGGGAAGAGCCAGGTCTCCAGCTGAACACAGGGTGCTGAGGGACCCTAGGGACAAGGCTTGCTCGTTGGGAAACAATACAATACAGGGCACTTAATTATAAGATTATTTTATAATAGTCGCCCAAAGAGTCATCTACAGTAAGTGCAGAAAATCTGTTCACACACTGAAGACCAACAACTCCAGCTGAGGTCTGGAGCCTAATGTCCTGAAGAGGTCCGGCTGAAGACCTGGAGCCCATAACGACGCCTCCCACCAGTCCAGCTGGAGGCCGAGCCCAGGACGTCGTCTCAAGCAAGCCTGTCTCATGGATCTGTGCCCGGAAGGCCCAAAGGTCAGTGGTGGAAGCCAGGCAGTCTGTGCGGGCGGGATGGAGGCTCTGTGCCAGCTGCAGGCTGAGGGTCTGCACTGGAGCCGGGAAGGGATGCTCAAGGTAAGAGCCAGAGCTCCCCGCAAAGCACCACAGGGAGGACCTGAGCTCCTTCTATGATACAAACAGCTGAGTTCATCAGGAAAGCCAGCACGACAAGCTCCTCCAGGGAAACCAACAGCCCCCTACCGCTTCCCTAGCAGCCTCCTTCCTCCCTCTGCAGTTCTGCCCCTTATGTTGCCGGCAACAATCCTCAGGTGGGCCTCCTACACCCAGCACCAGGCTGGCTCAGTTCAGCTGGGTGTTACAAGTTGACCACCAGCGGTCAATCCACCACTTGTCCAGTTCCTTCATGGGCAAACTAGCAGGACAAGCACCATGACAATATTCTCGGAACTTCAGCCCCCTGGAGTAGCACACCAGGACTGTACCCACCGCCTACCTTGATCTAAGCAAACACACCTCCATCAGAATCAGGCTGTGACATTTAAATGTAGTCACGTCAAAAGGAAACTTTGTATTGTGGTGCAATTGCTCACTTAATGCCACAGTGTTTCCTTCTGACAAAGCCGCGAAGCTATGTGCATCCCCATGCCATCAATGAGGGTCACCATCCTGGGTGACAGCCTGGGGAGCACAAAGTCATTAACCTGAGACAAGGGTTCCAGCCGTCTGCTCCCCAAGACAGGCACGGTACCACAGTTCTACCCTCAACGAGCCTCGGTGCTCCTCCCCACTCTTGCCCCTCGGTCCCCTCCGCCCCTCCCGTCGCCTCCACGTTTCCTGTCAAAACAAACCCTTGGGGGAGGGGACGGCCCAGAGCCAGCGGAGTGCGGAAAATCTGGCATCAATCCCCGGTCACTCGCCCGATCTCTGCGACTCAGTCCCCAGCTTGGCCCCCACCCAGGGGTCCTGGGCGTGGAGATCCCCTGCACCCCGAGGCTCCCGTCGTGCCTCCTGACACTGCAGGGCCACCCGCGCCCCGTCAGTGCAGTACAGGGCTCGAGAAGAACAAGGGGACGGCTCTGATCCCTTCGTCCCTGGACAAGGTTCGAGTGGGGACCCCCGCCCGGAGTGCTATCCCCACTGGCCTCGCCTTCGTCACCCCACAGCCGCGTACGCACCGGTCCAGCGCAAAGAAGATCAGCGACGACCAGCTCGGGCCAGGGGTGTGATGTCCCTTGTCCCCTTCTCCCTTAGCCGAGTAAAACACAGCTTGGAAACTCCCAGCACACAACTCAAGGCCCTGTACCCCCCCACCCTCGGTATTTAAAGGTCTCTAAGGTCCGGAGGGAAGCGACCGTCGCCAAGCGGACGCGGGGGGATGGCGCGACCAGCCGAAGAGCAGCGCGGGGCATCGTGGGCTCAGGCGACCGGGCTGTCACAGAGCCCACCCACTGTCGGGAGAACTACCCCGGGTTCGGGTCTACAGAGGCCTCGGATGGCTGGGTCTGAACGGCGTTCTGGTGGCGAGAGGCACGTTCACCCCCTCCGCGTGGTGAGTGGTACAGTCCGGGTCGGGGGCGGGGCGGTGAGTGTTTACGGAACTGGGACGGCCAGGCGCTCCGGGCTGGGGGCGGGGCTGTCAGGGGCCGGTTTATACGGGGGCGGGGCGAAGCTGTAGACAGCTGTCGCAGGGGAACCGAGCCAGCCTGGGGGCGGGAGTAAGATAGGGAGGGGCGGGGTATTGTGGGCGGGGCCCGGCCCGGCCAAGTAGCAGGCACGTTGGATTTACACCTTGCGTGGTGGGGGATAGGGGGAAGGCGGAGGAGGATGCTTTGGGCCAGCGCGAGGCGCCCACCCTTACGATGTCCACAACTACAGGAACCATCACCCTACACCTCACCACCAGTGAGCGTCCCAACGCATGTTAGCAATCAACCCCAAGTCATCCACATTTGCGTCTCCCACTCCATGTAAACACGGGTCCAGATTTGCGCCTGCACCGGCAGATTAGCTCTGAGCAGCCACACCTACCCAGGCAGGGCAGGACTTGGCTGCGTGCAAAAGATATAGTTGTTTTTCTTTTTTCTTTTCTTTCTTTCTTTTTTTTTTTTTTTTTAGAGAATAAAAATGATACAGAATTTCAAAACAATATGATAGGAAGTTTTAAAAAATAGAAAGATACCAGAGCTTGCTTTCTTGGGCGTTTTGCAGCCCCATCTGCACAAGTTTTGACATTGTCCAGAATGAATTACCAGTCCCCCCAGGGCCTGTGCGGTAGGGCCTGCTGCTGATTCCTTGCTAAGAACTACTGCAGGATATGCAGACTTCTGCCAGGTGTGAATTGCTGGCGTGCAGGAAAGGAGGGAAGATTATACACACTAAGCCTTTCTGCTTAGTGCTGAAATCATGGCTGGATTGTGGAGATAGACTTGCCGTGACTGTTCTAGGACAAAAATGAAACAAAACAAAAAACCAGACAGGCAACATTCTACAGCAGAACAGAACTCCAGTTGTTCAGTGGTTACAACGGGGTCCTCTTGGGTTCGAGCCGGGCTCTGACGTTTACTCAGAGAGACGGCTGTGTGAGGGGAAGCTTACAGGCGGCGCAGGGCATGCTGCAGCGTGCCCCCCAGGCACTCCAGCACCGCGGCTTGTTGGCACTCCCTGGCAAACCACTCTGATGCCCCTTCGCTGCCAACCTGTAGAACTTCATAGCTGGTCTCTTCTTTTGTCACTTTTCTCCTAAAATAGCCTGACACAGGTCAAGACAGACACTGAAGAGAATGCTGTGGCTGTACAAGTTCTTTCCTGTGAGCATGTACTCAGCTCATGTTGCTGAAATAAACAGGTAGCAGAAGCCTCTGGCTCTGTCCTTGCCAAGTAACAGCCCCACACAGCTGCCTCACCCGTAATGCAAAGATTAGCCAAAAATATCCCCCAACTCTGGGTGACTCTGTGACAACGACATATTGCAGCACTGATTCTTTGTGTGCTCTGTGGGAACTTAAGCATTGTCTGCGCTGGGAAACAACTCAGAACGGGTGAGCATGAGTCAGAATCTATGTCCAGCCCACCTGGTGACCAGATTCCTGACCGTGGGTTCTGCCAATTCCTGTGAAGCTCAAAGCTACGAGGAAGAAACTTCTGTCAAAGGCAGAGAGTCCAGTTTCAGTATGTGGTGAGAATCTTACAGAAAATGAGGGGCAACCTCAGGGACCCACGCAGAGCTGAGAGGCACCCCTAGAAGCCCGGTCTCCTGTTGCTGATGTTGACTAACTTGCTGTTGGTGGATCATCTAACCAGGTACTCTCAGCCCGGCTAGTCCATGACAGCATTTAGAAAAAATGTAAGGCTCTGAAATATAGGCGGGTCCCCAGAAAGCAAGCTGTGTACCACAGACAAGTCAGTCACAGGATGAAATCCTGCAGGGCGTGTTGGTGCTCACTGTAATCCCAGCACGTGGAAGCCTGAGGAAGGCTTACCACCGGCTGGAGACCAGCCTGGGCTACAGGTGGACTGCAAGGCCATCTTGAACTACACAGTGAGAGCCTGTGTCCAAAACAAAAAAGCAAACCCAGAAAGAAAAGGAAAAAAATTACAATGAATTCTTGGGAGAAAAGGAAGCCCAGAAAAGCCCAAGAGTGTGACTGTCACGTGCTAGAAGCTGCCACCATCCGTGCAGGTCGCCAGGTGCCTTCTGGGGTGGACCCTGAGCTTGGTTCACTGCTCTGCTGCCACTATCTTGAAATTCTTCGTGTTTTTGGAACGAGAGAGACCCATGTTTTCATTTTGCGCCAGGCCCCACAAATTATATAACTTCTCCTGACCGTACCCTGTGGAACACCAGCTGAATATTTAAAAGTACTTTTCTCCCTCTTAACTCGCCTTCAACAGTACACCTAACATTTCATTTAGTATTTGGTTGAAGAAACATGTACCTGTTTCAACATTGGAGGAAAAACTAAGCAGGAAAAAAAAAAAAGACCCAAAACCAACACCTGTGATACTCCCAGGCTTTGCAATCACTTAAGCAATTTTGAGGACCAGTTCCGGCTGCACAGTCTCGCTCCTGAGCTCTCCCTGGCCAGCCCAGCCTCTCACGTGGAACGTCAGCCCGCACTAAGAGCAGAAGAGAAACAGTTCCTGGCGCTGCGGCTCGCTTACAGGGCCGCGCTTTCCGCTCACCCTGCTGGAAGCATAAAAAACTGTGCTGCAAAGTGAAGTCTGTAAAACTGGGCAACCGCAGCTGCTTGGGAATTTGTATTTTGTCCTTTTGTTGTGGAAGATACGGCAGTTGTAAGGCACTGATCACTTTGACTATTAGTCCACGCGCGATCCCTCTTCCTGTGCGTGAGGTCCCTTCCTTGCTTTCCACCCAACTGAATTCAGAGCCAGTTGGAGGTCACTTCACACCCCGCTTCGAGCACTCCCGTGTTCAGACACTGCCCCTACGGACCCCGAGCCCACAGAATCCCAGCTCGCTCGCTCTCTCCCTGTCCCTGTCCCTCTCTCCCTCCCTTCCTCCCTTTCTCTCTCTCTCTGTCCCCCCACCCCTCGGTGGCCACCTTCCCTTCAGGGCCTCCACTGAGCCCAGCTGCGGCCTACAGGCGGATGGGTCATCTGTGTAGGCCATGCCACCAGAGCGAAAAGTTAGGCCCCGGTTTTTATTGAAGTGAATACTCATTGGGCGGGGAAGAGCCTCCAAGAGGCAAAACTCAGAAGACAAAAGGAAAAGGTTGCTCATGAAGGACACTGGCTGGACAGGCCCACCTATGTGTAGAAAGCTCGCCGTGGAGCCAGGGTGCATGCCTGCTGGGCATGTGACATCCCGGAAGTGGGCCACACATGGGAGGTGGCTAAAGGACATATGACACTCTGGGGCCAGGTTGGAAAACGCCCCTGATGTAGTCTGTGTGTATTCAGAGTCAGACTTCAATGATAGTGTACTGTCATTTCATACTTCCATCAAATGAGACAAAGCATGATGGAAAATCATGATACATGTTTGCATGTTGCAGGCAAAGACACAGCGCCACAAACCCCCAACAACCCCCCCACACACACATGACACACTCATTCCTGCCACTGCAAGTTCCTACAGTTCACTCACAGGGACAAGATATGCACCAGACGGCACATCCCTGAGTCCAGCCTGGAAGGGACTGGTGTGGTGATTTTTAGCGACACAGGCTCTGCAGAGTTGGATCCTCTTTGCTTGCTGGGATTAAGGCAGCTCTCCAACTTTTAGCGTATTTTGTATTTTTTTTAATAGGGTCTTGCTACGACGTGTGGTACCAGGGATGAAACTCGGCTCCTTGTGCTTGCTGGGCCGGCGCTTAGACTGCTAAGCTATTCCTGCAGCCCCAACTTTTAGTTTTGATCAAAATCCAAATCACCTGGACAGTGTGGTAGGCAACCTCAGCTTCTGACCAGTAAGCTGAGCCCTCCTTTCTGCATCCCAAGGTCCCCCTGCAGCTGTGGCAGTGTTGCTCGGCACCCCAATTCTCTGTTCCTCAGGCTGTGGGCTCCAGAACAGGAGCTGGATTGTCCCTGGGCTCCTGTGTTCTAAACCACTGCTTGCTCCTGAATGTCTCATATGCTAAAAAATACAATGAATGCCTAAAAAGTTTTTGAAAGCATACGATAGCCACCTTATTCATCAGGCCTGGCATCTCACACCTTCTAGCTCTCCCTCAGAGCTGAAGCACCTTGAGGAACTAGACATTTAAATCAACCGAAGGATATTGGGACAGCCGCAAGCAGACATTCTTGAGAGGATTTCCTGAAGTGCTTCAAAAAGTGGCAAGAGGGAGTGTGTGCAACATGAGCAGGAGGGCTTTCCCAGGGATTAATGGCAATGTGCCTTTTTTCTGTAGTAATTTTTAAAATTTGCATACTTACTGTGTATTTTGGTTGTGCTGCATCACCTTAGCGGAAGGCTATTAATGCTACGCAATATATAACATTCCCATCTCATTTTTATTCATATTTAAGAAAATCATTACAGCAAACAGAAATTTCCACGGACAGCACATAGATGGATTTGCAGAAGGCCCCACTCTGCGCTGCAGCAAACCATTCATTCAAGCGGGGGAATATTGGTCCTTGCATTTTGTTATTTGTGTGTTTGTTTTTGACACTGGAATGGAACTCAGGACTTGGAGCTTGCCAGGCAGGTGCTGCGCCACTGAGCTGTCCCCCGGCCCAATCCTTACTGGACAGCTTCTTCTCTTCAAGCTGTATTTTTAGCAAAGCATATGGCATTTGCTTTCATTTTAAACATGTTTTGGTTTTAATCTCTGATCTCTTGGGCCTTCCTCTCTTGGTGACAAGCTGGACGGGAGCTTTCCCAGAGTGGTGGGGACTTCAGTGCTCTTCCTCCTCTTTGACGGTGGAAAGCTGCGAGCTCTGGACATGCAGGCGCTTGCTCGGTGGCTTCTGCCTGAGGTCCTGAGCACGGCGGCGGGAGGAGTCACTCGCGAGCACCCGGGCTCGTGACTCACTGGACAAAAAGATACACAGTGGTGACTCACTGAGTCGTCAGGTCAAGAATAGAAACCAGAAGAGCTCATTGCATGGCTTCTCTTGACACACGTGTGCGTGTGTGCACACACACACACACACACACCATGCAGTGTCACGTGCTACCTTTTGGTATATTTGTCCAATTTCCATGAGAAAATGTCAATAAGCATAACAGTGTTGTAGAAACTATGTGCCTGCAGTGTTGACAATCACATTCTAGTAGGTTCCCAGCCCAGGCATTGGCGTGGCCGCACCTGCCAGAGGGCAAGGAGGACGGAGGCTGGAGACTGCCGAGACAGGAGGCTGCTCATGCGCTCCTCCTGTGGAAAGATACACCTGCAAAGGAGCCAGAGAAAGGACCGGAAGGGAAGCGGCAGGGAGGGGAAGGGAGGGGAGGGAAAGAGAA